>LR755337.1:4280-42059 GCA_902729485.2 Mus minutoides
GGTGGGCGGTAACTTACGTGATTACGTCAAGCCTGCGCACTGAGTTTGTTTACATTTTCAGGCGACCGGTTCCTAGGTAACCCGTTCCAGGGAGTGCCGGGCAGCTTGAGCGTGCGGCTTCCCACATTACAGAGACAAAGTTTAGAGCTAAGATGAAAGGATGGATCATACAGAGACTAACCCACCGGGGGATCCATCCCATAATCAGTCACTAAACTCAGACACTATTGCATAGGACAGCAAGTGTTTACTGAAGAGACTCTGATATAGCTGTCTCATACAGAAGTGGATGCTCACAGTCATCTATAAGATGGAGCACGGGGCCCACATTGGAGAAGCTAGAGATAGAACCCCAGGAGCTGAAGGGGTCTGCAACCCTAGAAGAGGAACAACAATATGAACTAACCAGAACCCCCAGAACTTGTGTCTCTAGTCCATATGTAGCAGAAGATGGCCTAGTCGGTCATCATTGGGTGGAGAGGCTCTTTGGTATTGCAATCTTTTTAAGCCCCAATATAGGGGAACGCCAGGGCCAAGAAGTGGGAGTGGGTGGGCAGGGGAACAGGGCAGTGGGAGGGAGGAGGGAACTGTCGGGATAGCATTTGAAAAAAAAATCAGTAGCCCTCCTTTATACAAACAATAAATGGGCTGAGAAAAAAAATCAGGAAACAATGCCCTTCACAAAAGCCATAAATAATGTACAATATATTGGTATAATTCTAACCATGCAAGTGAAAGACATCCTTGCCTGAGAAATATAGAGAGAAGAAAAAAGAAATAAAGACCTACCTGCTTCGGTGTCCGGCCTGTTCATGCGCCAATTACTGCAGACCCTTTAGGCCTCCTGTCTGTGTGGAATGGGTTCTCTGGAGCAAGTGGGCAAGGTGTTCGGCGAGTGACAAACAGACACACTCAAGGGAGTGTGGATCTGAGTGTAATTGTGAGATTGAGCATCAAACATTTTTATACAGCAAGAAACCAGGGTAACAAGAAACCAGGCGAGAGATACATCCACCAAGTTACAATGACACAATACAAAAGGAATGAATACATCAAAAGGACTTACAGGAACCAGGCAATATTTACAGTAAATAATAAACAGTGCTGCCTAGGATCAGCTAGTGACAAGTAAGGATTTCACACCCTAGTCACAACTTGTGCTACTCCTTTGAGCCTTGTGAGAACTAGCATCAGGGGGTTCTGCTTTAGCAGACCTTCTCATGAATAATGTATTACCACAGCCCCCTATTTCCTAGGCCTAGGTAAATTCTTGTGTATGGAGGTAACTTGGTTGTACTTTTAAGAATCTGTGGGGAATCTCCATGTGTCAGAAGAATTCACTAACTTGCTTCTAATATGTAATGTAGTCTGCTATACCTGGCTGTAGAAGATTCTAAGTATATACTTTGTTAAGCTTGTCCTGAGATTTCTAACTCTTATGTAGTATAATACTGTAAGAAACCATGTAAGACCCTCCACGATATTGCAGGGACAAATCTGGGGCTTTCTAGCTATGGGAATGCCAAGGTTCCAGGAGGATGGGTTTCCTTTGAAACTATTTGCCTGAGGACTGCTCCCAGGTTTTCAGGCCTGCCAAGCAAGTTACTACTGGAGTGGATGTAGCACTATAGGACAAAAATTTCACATCATTGAAGAGAGAAATTAGAGAAGATATCAGAAGATGGAAAGATCTCCCATTCACATAGACCAGTAAGATTGACAAAGTAAAATATGCCATCTTACCAGTCTACAATTGCTTTTCAATTCTTCAGTTTTCAATACAATTACTATTAAACTTTTAACACAATTCTTTACACACTTTGAAAGAGCAATTATTAACTTCATATGGAAAAACAAAAAGCTCAGGATAGTTAAAACAATCCTGTACAATAAAAGAACTTTTGGAGGAATCACCATACCTGATTTCAAGCTATACTATAGAGCAATAGTAATAAAAATTGCATAATGTTGATAATAAAAACAGACAGTGGAACAGAGTAGAAGACCCAGAAATAAATCCATACACCTTTCGACATTTGATATTTGACAAAGAAGGCAAAACCATGTAATGGATAAATGAAAGCATCAACCAACTGTGATGGTCTCACTGGATGTCTGCATGTAGAAGAATGCAAATATCTATCTACCTACACAAAACTGAACTCCAAGTGGATTAAAGACCTCAACATAAAACCAGATACACTAAAACTGACAGAGAAAGTGGGGAATTGCCTTGAACTCATAGGTAAAGGAGCCAACTTCTTGAACAGAACATCAGCCACACAGGTACTAAGACTGATAATTAATAAATGGGACCTCGTGGAACCGAAAAGCTTCTGTAAGGCAAAGGATATTATCAAAAGAACAAAAGGGAAGCCTACAGAAAGGGAAAAGATCTTCACCAACCCCACATCTGACAGAGGGTTGATATCCAAAACATATAAAGAATTCAACAAACCATTAATCCAATTCAAAAATGAGATATAGATCTAAAGAGAATTCTCAACAGAGAAATCTCAAGTGGCTGAGAAACATTTAAAGAAATGTTCAACATTCTTAGCCAGCAGGGAAATGCAAATCAAAATGACTGAGATTCTATCGTATCACCTGTCAGAATGACTAAGACCAAAACACCAGTGACAGCTCATGCTGACAAGGATACAGAGCAAAGGAACACTTCTCAATTGAGTGTAAACTTGCATAGCCACATTGGAAATCAATATTGTGGTTTCTCAGAAAATTGGGAATCAACCTACCTCAAGATCCAACTCCTGGGCATATATCTAAAAGACGTTCCATCTTACCACAAAGACACTTACTTAACTATGTTTAAAGGAACATTATTTTCAATAGCCAGAAACTGGAAACAACTCATCTTACCACAAAGACACTTGCTCAATATGTTTAAAGCAGCATTAATTGTTAATAGCTAGAAACTGGAAACAACCTAGATGTTCATCTGCTAAATCCACTCCAGTAGTGACCCCCTGACAGGCTGGAAAGTCTGGGCGCGGTTCCTAGGCAAAAAGCTCACAGAAACTTAGTCTCCTGGAATTGTGGCATCCTGTATAAAGAATACTCCAATGTCCTGGCTTTAGTTGGTAAACAGATCTGTGTGCTTTCCCTTAATATTGCTTCATTATAAGTGTTCCTAAGGATTCATATTTTGAGTTAGATTCTAGGCAGCCCTTGATCCAACCTTGAACATGAATAGCTAAGTCACTGCCCTACACAGGAATGCACCACTATCTAGGAATAGGGAAGTTTGTGGCCTGAGAAGGAACCAGACTAGATACTTAGAACTATAGCTAGCTGAGTTACACCCAGATACAAGTATTTACAATGGCCCAGGGGGAAGCTGGACTATGGCAAGGGCAGGAAGCCCTTGCACCTGGCTTCTAAGCTGACCTTAGGTGGAATTGTTTTTGATCCCAGTTGTTAATCTTGAATCTTATCCCAGTTGGTTCCTGCCAGTCCTTCCCGCTTGCATTACTGTTTTGTTATCTTGCTGGTGTGCCACCTAACTTCCCCATTTTCTTGTCTGATGCTCAATTTGACAAATTACATTCAGATTCTACACACCCTCTCGTGTGGTCTCTGTCACCCACTCGCTGAATCCTTGCCCACTTGCTTCAGAGAACTCGACCCATGCAGACAAGGGATCCAGAGGGTCTGTGGCATTCATCAACCAAAGAACGGAGAAAGAAAATGTGATACATTTACACAATGGAGGATTACTCAGCTGTTAAAAATATAACATCATAAAATTTGCAGGCAAATGGATGGAACTAAGGAAGAAAAGTTATCCTGAGTGAGGGAACCCAGACCCAGGAAGACAAACATTATATATACTCACTTGTAAGCGAGTATATTTTAAAGGATAATCCTGCTACAACACACAGACATAGAGAGATTAAGTACCAAAGAGGGGCTAAGGGGAGGATGCATGACTCTCCCTGGGAAGGGGAAATAGAATAGATATTGTGGGTGGACTGGAGGCAGGTGGGGATGGAAACAGGAGAGATCAGGTCAGGGGAGAATGGAGGGAGAGAGTAATGGGGGAGACAACCAAATTTGGGGGGCAATTTGAGGGCAAGGTAGAAATCCACTACAATTGAAACTCCCAGGAATCTATTAGGGTTGACCCTAGCAAAGACTCCTAGTCATGGGGAATACAGAGCCCGAGCTGACCACCTCCTGTAACCAGGCAAGACTCACAGAGGAGGGATTGGGGGCACAAACCCAGCTACAAAACCTTCAACCTACAATTTGTCCTGTCTGCAAGATGCTGGGGTAAAGGTGGCCCAGTACTTGTGGGAGTGGCCAACCAATGACTGGTTCAGCTTGAGACCCATGCCACTAGAGGGAGCCAATGCCTAACACTGCTTGGATAGCCAGTAACCAAAGACTAGATAGTCCAGGGACTCAAGATAGAAACAAACACCACTGAAGGGAAAAAAGTCAATGAAATGATTCCTAGTGATATTCTGCTATACTCATGGACGGAAGCCTAGCAGAATCTTTATCGGAGAGGCTTCATCCAGCAACTGATAGAAACAGATGCAGAGACCCACAGCCAAAAACTAGGGGAGCGTAGGTTATCCTGTGAAAGAGAGGAAGGACTGTGGGAAGCCAAGGGTCAAGGGAGCCACAACAAAACCCACAGAATCAACTCGCCTAAGCTCCTGAGGGCTCAGAGAAACTGAACCGACAGCCAGGGATAGGGATCCTCTCTGGACCTTTGCATATACGCTACGGTTGTGTAGCTTGGTCTTCCTGTCGGACTCCTAACAGTGGCAATGGGGTCTGCCTTTGACTCTTTTGACTGCTTTTGGGAACCTTTCCCACTCCTACTGGGTCACCTCGTCTAGCCTTAATACGCTGGGGTCTTACTGCAACTTGATATGCCATGTTTGGTTAGTAGCCATGGGAGACCTGCCATTGTCTGAAGAGAAATGGAAAAGAAGTGGATTGGGGGGAGGGGAAACTGCCCTTAGGATGTAATATGTGAGAGAATAAATAAAACAAATAAGTAAATGAAAGAGGTTGGATGGCTTTGGTATCTGGTATTGGAGGGAGGAGAAAGCAATGGATAGAAAATAGTGTTTCTGGCAACTGAGTTTTGACTCAGTCACAGGAAACTTGAGGTGGCATATCTGTGTCCCAGTTCAAAGGTCAGAGTGTAAGCAAATGTTCCTTAAACCTGACAGCAATGATTTCTCAGATGTGCTCTGAGTGCCCAGAGGCCAGAGTGTCAGAGTGTAAGCAAATGTTCCTTAAACCCGACAGCAATGATTTCTCAGATGTGCTCTGAGTGCCCAGAGGCCAGTAGGACACAGTGCCTGCTTTTGCCCCTAGTCATTTGCATCACGGCCATTTTTTTCTACCTTTATAAAAGCAGATTTTTTTCCTATAGAATACATTGAAGTTATAACTACATTAGGAGACAAGTCACTTGACCAAATACAAATGGTGCGATAGCTCTTTTGTGATGTTCAGTGTCATTCTTTGTCATTTCCCCCCAGATAGTCCCTCATCTTTGTTGCAAGATAACTCCTACTCTAGTCTCTCGCCTAAACTATGCGAGCACAAACTTCATCTATAAAAAGTCTTGGAGAAAATCATTTATGTTTTGTGATACATGCAATGTTCACTGCTCTGATCAGCTTTGTTCTTCTGTCATAATATCAGCCATCATGACAGTTGTGTTTAAATAAAACTTTATTTACCAAACAACCAACAGAGAGGTTTGGTTTACAAGCCAGAGTCTGTAAGTCTCATGACAGTAGATCATGACTCACTTTCTCCTTTAAACTGTCTAATTAAGTTTCCATTTATTCTATCTCAACTACCTAAGGACCTGCTACTGCTGTCTGTTCCCTTAGTTCCATCTTGACCTTTTACTGAAATTCCCATTGAGCATTTCAAACTGCCCAAAATACTACCTGGTCTGAGCATATCCTCCCCCACCCCCTCTTTTATTTTTGCTTGAGAAGACAAAATAAACAATTAATTAAAAAAAAACACACACAAGAAAGACAATTGGGAATGAAAAAAGGAAAAGAAACCATAGAGGAATTTTAATCCAGCCACATGGCTACTCAGGCGAGGGATCACATCCAAAGACCTGGGTCTGTGTGATCTAGCCTGAATGCAGACACACCTATAATATACACCTTTAATCCCAAACAGTGTAGGTAATGTTAGTTTATAGAAGGAAGCAGCTATGTTTGAAAGTGACATCTAATTGAGGGGCAGACAAAGTGAGAAAGCAGAGAAAGATGTGACGGAATGAATCAGAGATAGAATAAGCCCAACTCTCACAAAACAGAGAGGAAAAATGGGCAACTTCAGAGCAGTGCGGAGTGAGTTGTGAAGGCAACTCAGTGAGCCCAGTTCAGTGTTAGCTCACACAATGCAGTGTGAAATGGGATTGATGTATTTTGTTTATGGGAAGGACACAGCCTTCAGAAAACACAAGAGGAGTATGGTCCTCAGCTAAGGGAGCCCTAGGAAGCTGATACATTGTGGTAAAAATGCTCACCTTAATTATTTTCATTATCATCTGCTTAGTAATTTTTCTTGTAATCCGGATTAAAAAGTCAACAGTATCAGAAGTCTCACAATAATTTTCATTTTCTGTTTAAAGCATTAAATAATTAGTATTAGATTAAAATGGTGCAAGATTGTTATAATTGTAAAACTAGAGTAAGTAAAGCTCCAAGCTAACTGTTTTTACAATGTACGCATCCTTTTTGGGCCATGGGTTTCTTTTGGGTTGGAGAACCCATGGACCCAAATCTAACATAGTGGGAAGAAGATGTTGTACCCTGCTGAGGACTACATCAAGGGAACACATGTCATGACTATGAGATTGTAGGGAGCCATTCAACCGCTCTTTAAAGACGGCATCGACCGATTCAGCTGTTCTGGCATAAACGACTCTTAAATTGGCATTACAGTGTCAGCTGTTGTTTGATCTTGAGCCCGAGAACACCTGGTGTAGTCACGCGAGAATACCTGGCGAGAATACCTGGTGTAGTCACGCGAGAGCCACGAGGCAGCACGGTGATTGGCCAGGACAGGGTATAAATAGGCTGCTCGCGGTGGGGCCATTTGCCATTTGCCATCATGCTCTGCTAAGCTGTAAGTGCATCAAGTTCCTGAGTAAACCGTTGGGGAAGAAACCTGTTTGTCTTGTGTCTTATTCCCGCTGGACGGGGACGGCGCACAACATGAGATCTCCCATCCCACAAGTCGTGCCGCTAGAACTGTGGAAGGGAACTTGTATTGAGATTTCAGATGCAAAGAGTAAAACTCCTGTGTGAAAAGAGATGATAGAGTATCACTTTCCAACATAATTGCATCTGCTCATTCAATGACTGACATGGACTGGACGTGAGTGAAGGCAGCCGGGGTATAGCCACAGTCAGAAAAGCTGACAAGGACTGGACGTGAGTGAAGGCAGCCGGGATGTAGCCACAGTCAGAAAAGCTGACATGGACTAGACGTGAGTGAAGGCAGCCGGGATGTAGCCACAGTCAGAAAAGCTGACATGGACTGGACGTGAGTGAAGGCAGCCGGGATGTAGCCACAGTCAGAAAAGCTGACATGGACTGGACGTGAGTGAAGGCAGCCGGGGTGTAGCCACAGTCAGAAAAGCTGACATGGACTGGACGTGAGTGAAGGCAGCCGGGATGTAGCCACAGTCAGAAAAGCTGACATGGACTGGACGTGAGTGAAGGCAGCCGGGATGTAGCCACAGTCAGAAAAGTCATGATTCCTGTGCTGCTTTGTTTTGCATTTTACAAAGAAGACATTAAACAGTCGTGCAGAATATTTCAACTTCTGCTAAGCACTGAAGGAAACAGGAGATATTATCATGACTAGGTATGGAGAAGAGAACCTCTACTCTCAGAAAGACAGAAATGCTTTCCCGAGGGACATAGAATTAAGATAAACTTTTAAGAAGTACAATATACTCAGATAACACATGATAAAAAGGAGTTCTAGGCAGAAGGATTTTGTGTGAAACTCTTGGTTGAGGCCATGTATGGGATGACTGATTCTGGATGCAGGTCTGTGGTCAATTGGTGATACACTGAGGTTTAAAAAAAAAGGGCAGCAGGGGGCAGACTATGTAAGAAACTGCAGACTGGCTATGCTGAGCAGTAGGAAGGGTTTATAATTGTTGAGCAAGTGATACAATTATTCAGCATGTGTGTGTGTGTGTGTTAGAAGTCACTGTGTCTCTCACAGAGAACACAATGAAAACAGATCAAATGGTGATTAACATTATGACAAGCCCTGGCAGTGAGCCTATCTACATTCTACATGTACTCTGATCCTTCAAAGATGTTAAACAAACAAGTGCTACATGATAACAGAGGGTGATTCTGGAATCCGAGCCAGGAGGAAGTTTGCTCTCCAAACTGAGCACACTTCCAGGTGTTGTGTTTTCAAGCAGCTTGGCAGAAACATTCTTCCAACAGGAAAGTGAACTCTGGAGCCAAAGCACAGCTCTTTATAACAGCACTTCCTGAAATATAAGTCTGGAATCTGAAAGCAACTGAACCTCTGGTGTAACTTGGGCATTTCTTTTTTTTTTTTTTTTTTTTTTTGGTTTTTGAGACAGGGTTTCTCTGTATAGCCCTGGCTGTCCTGGAACTCACTCTGTAGACCAGGCTGGCCTCGAACTCAGAAATCCACCTGCCTCTGCCTCCCGAGTGCTGGGATTAAAGGCGTGCGCCACCACGCCCGGCTTTAACTTGGGCATTTCTAAGAATTCAGCTGCTTTTCTCAAATAGCAAAAACTGGAATGTGATTTAAAAAAAAAAATCACACAAAAGGACAGCCAACTACAAAATTAAAGTTCAAGGGCAATTAAACCACTTACCCCTGTGGTGTTTTTCGTTTCCATCTTGTATATGTGTTTGATCTCCCAGTCTCTGTCTCTCTCTCTCTCCTCCTCTCCCCAGCATATATATGCATACTCATATCTAATATGCAGTCACACATGGGCCATACTTAGATGGGGAGGGTTGATTTTCACTTTGTCTAAGACAGGGTCCCTCTTTCATTGTGGCCCCACAAGTTTCCAAGGATTGCCTTATCTGCTTCCTAGTTTTGCATTAAGAGAGCTGGGGTTATAGATGCACACTACAACAGGTAGCTTTTACGTGGGATCTGGGGATTCGCACTCAGGTCCTCATGATTACATGGCAAACACTTCATTTACTGAGCCAAGACTCCAGACTCTAGGGTACTTTTGAAGACTGCTTTTAGATACATATATCCACTGGGAACTTCTGTAGTTCATAGCTCAGAAACGCCTCATGGCATGAATACTGTTGCTGGCTATGAACTTGGCCAAAGCCTTGGAACCATTGCTGTATCAGCTGTATCCCTATCCTCCGTGGGGCTTCCAAAGTCAGGGTACTAGTTTAAATGATTGCTGTTGTCATGCAGCACCCCACTGCCTGACCTGGGATAGCTGCCTGACCTGGGATAGCTGCCTGACCTGGGAAAGCTGCCTTTCCCAAGCCAAGGGCCACACTCATAGGGACAGGCCTGGTGCTGCAGAACTCAGCCTGCACTCAGGTCTGACTGCTTCTGAGTCCGCCTCTGCATTCACTCAAGACACAGGAAAATGAGACCACTCATCCACTTGCCTTTCCTTCTGAGGCCAGGTACTCTGAGGCTGCATGCTCAAATCAGTCAGAGATTACTCTGTCTGGAGAAGTGGTCGAGTCCGTGGAAAGAAAGTCTGGCAAAGGGATCCCACAGAAAAACAATATTTAAAAAAAAAAACTAATATAATAAAAATAAAACCAACCAACCATCCAATGAACCAAAGAAGACACTAGAGTGGAGGGCCATCCAGTGCCCATGGATCAATACAGTTGTTATTGTGATAATGGTTAAACTACCCAAAGTCACCAGTATAGGCAGTACCCACAATAAAGTCAAAGATTGTCTCTGTCAAGCTTATAGGTAAGTGCAGTCCCTTTAGGAGAGTTAGACTCCAGAGAGCTCCAGAACAAAGTCTGCAAATATCAATGTACAATATTCAGTTTCTATATAACTGATCTGTATTAGCTACATATGACCAGACATTTCCTGAGTTTCCTTGTCCCAATAGTGACAGTGTCATCTCCAGGACTTGTTAACATACTAATATTTTGGCTTGGATTCTAGACAAGTGGAGGTAGAAGATCTTTCTTGAAGATCCGTTAAGGGAAGGCTATTTCTTCTTGGTAAAGCATTGCTATTTTATTGACCTATTTTTAAAAATTATTTTAACCCACTCAGTGGCTTGAGTTTTGCTCAGAAGAGTTGGATTTGGGTCACACCATCAGCTGATGTTCCAAACAGCACCAACGGTGGAAGATTACAGAGACTCTTAGTTGTTCTTTCTCTTAAGAGGCCAACTAAATGAGCCTGTCAATCATCTGGGCAGGCAAATGCCCCTCAAAAAAATTGCCACCTCAAACACTTGTTATGCTTGCACACACATTAAGATGTATGTAAGGAGTGACTATTCCCTTAATGAGATAAGTACTTAGATACCCCAGAATCCCCTCCCCTAACGTAGATGTGAATAGACCTCCAGTTAGAGATGATCATTTTTTCTTTCCCTCTTTCTATTTTCCATTGTTGGATACCAGTCCTCAGCCTGCTGCCCTGACGGTCTGGTCTTCCTCGGTCTGTCAAAAGAAACATTCTGACCCACAAGCAGATGCTTATAGCCTTTTGTGACTGAGTTAGCTTGCTGGCGCAGTCTCTAACCCAGCAAGCATGATTAGCTTTCTTTTTCTTTGCCATCTCTCCCTTCTGGTTTTCTGCTGAAATGTACGGTTTGTCTGCTCTGTTACTTTTTTTCTCTCTCCAATTCTGAAAAAGTTATCCTCAGTTTTCCTAATTCTGTTTTTTTATTTCTTTTATATATGGGATTCAAGAACCCACAAAATGACACCCTGAGTTCCTTGTTTAACCTACTACCAACAAAACAAGTTCTATCCTAAATGGATGCAGATACAATTGTAAGAAATGAGTCTTCAAATAGTAGGTGAGGTTTCCCTTCAAAACAAATGTGATTCAAAACCATAAAAATTATCACCCTAGTTCAAAGGAATAAAATAAACAGTGCTTGAAATAATTACAAACGATGCCAACATTCTCTTTCAGATCGTGGGCAACTTCTGGGAAATCAGTTCAGTGACATCCAAGCCTTCCGCTTTTGAAAATCCCCTTCAACGAGACAGTCTGAACGTGTGTGTAAGTTTCAGTTTCAGTTTAGAGGACCCTTTTAGAGATTCCTGTTCTTGCGTTTCATAATCAAGTTCTCTTCCAGAGAGCTGGAAGAGGAAATTCCCAGGGCGGGCCGTTATTTCTCAGAACCAAGCCCAGATAAATAGGGGTACAACGAGTTTGTCCTCTTGCAGAGACCCGTTTGAAGCAGTGTTCTTACAGGCTCCTGCTCCAGCTCTTCAGTTTTTGCTAAGGTAAGACCTGGAGCAGGGGTGGGAAGAGACTGTTAGGGTTTATCTTTTAGACAACTTTATCCAGGATGGGATGCATCCTAGCCTGGGTGCTGGCTCAGCCCCATTACAGACTAACCACCAATGTTCTCAGAGAAGCAGAATTCCTTGTCGGGCAGTCCGAGTGTTTTTTGTTTTGTTTTGTTTTGTTTTTTGTTTTGTTTTGTTTTTAATTTTAATTTTTATTTTTTTCCAACTTTTATTAGCTATTTTCTTCATTTACATTTCAAGTGTTATNGGCCCTTTCAGCACTATCTTGCTGGCATATGCTATAGTGTCTATGTTTGGTGGCTGATTGTGGGATGGATCCCTGGCAGCCGCAGTCATTGGGTCCATCCTTTGGATTAGTGCCGATATTGCTTCCTGTTAATGAGAGGGCAGACTGTGTAGAGACTAAACTGAAAGGTAGAAATGACTTCCAACTGTTTATCTCCGCTTGTTCTAACTTCTTGGCATCCCTAGTTGCTGTTTAGAACAGAATCACTTCCAGAATAGCAGGCAACCATACAGTTTGCATGAAGAATAGCAAAGCGTGAGCTGCAAGCTGCGCAATAAAAGGTTGGAGACTGGAGCCTCAAGTGGCTCTAACCAGCGCTCCCCTTGTTGGGAGGTGAATTCCCAAACAGCAAGGCTGATGGGCTGGTGCTTGTTCTCACTGGAGCTTGGGACAAATTCACAGTCAGAGCTGAGAGAGATAGAGATAGAGATAGAGATAGAGATAGAGATAGAGATAGAGATAGAGATAGAGATAGAGATAGAGATAGAGATAGATAGATAGATAGATAGATAGATAGAGAGAGAGAGAGAGAGAGAGAGAGAGAGAGAGAGAGAGAGAGAGAACACGAACTCCAAGGCAGACAGGAAGAAGTTTTTCTGACAGCAGTGGGCATTTTCGCTGCACTGCCATCTCTTAAAGGTTCCATGTTTGCTTTTCCTGGGCAGTCACTCACTTTTAAACCCCATTTGTGTTGGATTCTGTCTCTGCTACAATGTTGTCTCTACCTTTATACGTTGACGAATCAAAAATGACCTATCTGGCCGGTATGGTCTGGCTATGCAGATCGCTCCTGAGAACTCTTTTGACTTCTTGCCATGTCGTGTGCCTCATGCATATCATACTTAAACAGCAGATAAGAATATAAACGCAAAAACTGAGCAAACACCAGAAGTTCATCTCCAGCACCTCTCAGTACTTTCAGATTTCTTGGTGACCTTCTTTACAGTCCCCCCCCCCCCCTTGTGTGAACATTTCTCTCCTTTTCTTTTTTCCTTTCCTTTCCTTTCCTTTCCTTTCCTTTTCTTTTCTTTTCTTTTCTTTTCTTTTCTTTTCTTTATAATTATTTTATTTATGTGTGTGCCTGAGTGTATTTTAGTTCCCCCGGGACTGGGGTTATAGGTAGTTGTGAGCCACCTGGTATGGGTTAAGGGAACAAAACCCAGGTCTACAAGAGCCTCAAGTGCTCTTAATCACTGAGCCAATATCTCCAGCTCAACCCTATACTGATATAAATGCATATTGATTTGTTTATGTCTGGCTTGTAGGAAGCAGACCTGTAGGAAAGACATGAATGACATCATAATGCTATTGAAAGGATGAGACTGGAAATCAATATTAAGTGGAACCTACAAATAAAAACCTGATTTTTATCTAGTTATATATATATATATATATATATATATATATATATATATATATATATGTGTGTGTGTGTGTGTGTGTGTGTGTGTGTGTGTGTGTGTGTGTGTGTGTTTGCCTATTTGTATGTCTATGTAACATATGTGTGTCTGGTGCCCACGGAGGTCCATGAGGGCATTGGATTCCTTGGCAATGGAGTTACAGACAGTTGTGATCTAACATGTAGATTTTTGGAATCAAATCTGGGTCCTCTGGGAGAGCAGTGGGTGCTATTAACAGCTGAGTCATCTCTCCAGCCCTCTAAAAGTTGTGAGACTTTCATAGAGAGAATGTATTCCTGAGTCACAGGCCAAGCTACACAAGAGAGAATAATGAATTTAAGAACATGGCTGGGGAACATTTACTATGCGATGACATCAGAGATTTGGCTCCAATAAAAGCATTAAGGATTCCATCCAGATACCATTTGATGCCAACATTTAAATACTATGAATGCTAGAGATACACAGTACTACTGCTCTTCACAAAGGCTGAGAACCCATTTAAATTAGTTTCTTCTTCTGTTACTGACATCATCCAAAAACACAAGGGTCTATAAGCCCCTGCCCCCCACCTTTCTTGTGGTTGGCACCATTCTTGTTCTAGCCTTGTAGATCATCAATGCACGCTTCCCACACCAATACACTCTGCAAGAACCATTCTCACTCCTGCTGTGTACAAATAAGACATGCAGAATTCTACTGACGCAGGGTAGCAATATCGCTCCAGGAATGGACTGGAATGGACTGGAATGGACTGGAATGGACTGGAATGGAAAGCCCTTGGCACCGGATATTCTCAGTTCTCAGCTGCTCTCTGACAAGGGCTTGCACTAGGCACTTCCTAATGTCCGTGCTTTGATGTAGTTCCATCTGTGATTCATCTTCCCCTGCCTGCTGCCATCCAAACAGCTTCTGTTTCAATTTCTTGCTCAAGGGCTTGAGTCATGATTTGCCCTGCCCTGCCCTGCCTGAGGATGAGGAGAGAATCTGTCTTTATGATCATAAATACAACAACAAAGAAACACATACTTTTTATGTCTGCTAGTGCAACAGGCTCAGGTCTTTTTGTGCTAATATTGCAAGGAAAAATAAGCTTGATGGAGATGGTGACTTTTCAGCTTCTCCAATAAATAATCAGTACTAAAATGAAAGATAGCTGTCTCCCCAATAAAAAAAGTAAAAAACAAAACAAAACAAAACAAAAAACAAGTGTTACTTATATTATTCAGCATACACTGTTTTATTAGATATCTGTCAGGGTGGACAGATTATGTCTTTTCAATCACTTTGCCAGTTTCAAAAATGATCAGGCTTTGAAATTTGGGGCTAATAAAGAACATTCACAGCTGTGTAAAAGATAATTTCTTTGGAAAAAAAAGTACAACTTTAAAAAGCAAATGTGAAATTTTAAAAAATGATGTGTGTTGGCATTATTGTTTGGGGAATAATAAATAGTAAAGTAGCCAGTTTGGTCACACAGTGACAGCCACTTTCTCCAGGGAAATCAGCAGGTATAAACCAAGAAACATTGGCAAGCCAGAAGCCAATGGAATGAGCTAGACACAAACTGTCAATAGAGAGGCCAATGATATGGATTTCCTGTGTGTATCAAGTATTTAAGAGGCTGTGGGGTATGCTATTACAGGAATTATTGTGGTTTGCTATTTCTTTTTAGGTTTTATTTTTCAATTTCTCAGAAACTCAGGCAATCCTAGTGGGTCATTTGTTCTAGGGTTTAGTGGGTAAGATGTTTTTCCTTAAACACTAGAAATTTCAGGTTACCCTATTTCTTCCCCTGCAGAGAAGTAACATCGCAGACATGGCTCCAGAGATTCACATGCCAGAACCCATGTGCCTCATTGGGAACAACGAGGACCACCTAGTGACTAACCAGGAAGCCCTGAAGATCTTGTCAGCCATCACACAGCCAGTGGTGGTGGTGGCCATTGTGGGCCTTTACCGCACAGGCAAATCCTACCTGATGAACAAGCTGGCTGGGAAGGAGAATGGTGAGCACCTACAATGCTTGCTGAGTCTTCTCTAGCCACCCACACTGAGCTCATCCAGCCCAGGGTTGAGGAGAGAAAGTCGGAGACCCTGCTGGAGACTGAAAGCTTGTGTTTGTGCCACAGCTGCTGTTGGCATCAGCTGGTAGATAAAGGGAAACTTTCTCTCTCTCTCTCTCTCTCTCTCTCTCTCTCTCTCTCTCTCTCTCTCTCTGACTTAGCATGTGTTTATTCCTCAATATGTTTCTGGAAGAAAAGGCAAAACATGTTTCCTTTATAAGAAGTAACACATCAGTGAAATAAATTCAATGAAATAAATTCAAACTACTAAATTTTTAGAAGCATGAAATGATGTTTTAAGAAAACCCACCGGATTCCAACGTTCAGTCCTTAGTATTATTTGCCCATTCCTCTGTGTCCATTCCCACCATCACTGGCCATGTTCACTGTCTTGTCATCTTCTCTCCCTTATATCTTAGCTTAAATTCTCAAGGGAATACATGAATTCCAGACCCCTCTTCCATCACTCCCAATTGCTTTCCAGGCTTTTCTGTTGGATCCTCTGTGCAGTCTCACACCAAGGGGATCTGGATGTGGTGTGTGCCCCACCCCCAAAAGCCAGACCACACTTTGGTTCTGCTTGACACTGAAGGCCTTGGAGATGTGGAGAAGGTAAGGAGAGAGGGTTCTGCTTGGATGAGATTCATCTCCTCATGGCTTGAAAGACTCATAAAGCAGGGATTTCCCTTCTCACCACCAGTTGAATTGGTATTTTCAGTTGACCTCCACATGCTGTGTTTTATAAAAATAAAGAAGGAAGGAGCATGTTTAGTGGAGGTATGGTAAGGTGTGTGTGTGTGGGAGAAGAGGATGCCTCTGTGGGTCCATGCTGAGGCATCCCTTTCTCTGAAGGACCAGCCACACCATGTATAGTATAGAATAGTGTTTATTCAGGACATGGTGAGGGGAGTTGAGGGTTTGGGGAGAGAGCGAGAGACAGAGAGACAGAGAGAGAGAGAGACAGAGAGAGACAGAGAGACAGAGAGACAGAGAGAGAGAGAAAGAGACAGAGAGACAGAGAGAGAGAGAGAGAGAGAAGAGGAGTAGAGCTGGCCATGAGCATGTGGAAAGAGGAGGGAAGGAAATGGGAAGAGAGAGGATAAGGAGTGGGAGCAAGAGAACAAGAGAGCAAGAGAGAGAGGAGGGAGGGGGAAAGCAGCCCCCTTTATAGTGAGTCAGGCACATCTGGCTGTTGCCAGATAACTGTGGGGCAGAGCCTAGACTAAATGCCAGCACCTCATATTTTTCTCCCCACTTTTAAATAGTCAGAGCTTGGATGCAAGGAGTGAAAAAATATCTTCCCAAGGCAGAATCAGCTCTGGGGTTACTAAGTATTTCCAAGGTACTTAAACATGATGGCAGTAAAGTCACTGTTACAAACCTAGCCCTGGAGAGATTATGGGCTAATAGTTGGTGACTGCTTAGATCCAGTTGCCTAAATCATGCTTATAGTACCTGTAGCTCTATAATTTTGGCAAAAGGAGAAAGTCCTCCCAAATGTTTTTCTGTTTCTGTCTTCCGACTCATTGTGCGGACAGTGGACACATAGGCATTTTCTCACTGACTGCTGGTGAGTGTTGAACACACCCCTCAGCTGACTGCTGGTGAGTGTTGAACACACCCCTCAGCACTTGTAAGCACTTCAGTTTCCAGCGCTTGACTTTTTCCTAAGTGTTTCCATCACCACTGACTTCGGGCTTCCGATGTAGAATCCTCCTTGGATTTGGCAAGATGAGCCTTTTATGAACCAGTGTGACCTGGCTCTGGGACATAGCTAGATCGTTCTCTTGGATGTCCATTGTGAAAGAGCTTTTGTTTGTTTGTTCTTTTTAAATTTTTTTGATTTGGTAAGATTAAAAGATGACAAGCCATAATTTGAACTTGACTTACTCATCTGCACCATGCATGGAAAAAATAGTTATAAACTCATTCCACAGCATTGTCTTTGGAGTGAGCAACTTGCTTGTGGGGAATATATATATATATATATATATATATATATATATATATATATATATATATATATATATATATATCATACATGTAAGTTCTGTTTGCCCCTGTAAAACTCTAGTTTTAAGTATTTTAAGTATTAAATATAAATATAAACACTTAGATATGAATTAACTCTATATTAACTCTATTATTCATTTTGCAACTACCTAAGAATCATTAGAAGAAAGACTAGTGAGTTTGCAAGGATCAGATCACTATAAAATTACTGGTGACAAGAGCAGGCAAAATGCATCCCTGAAAATACTTTTGTTTCTTTTGTTTAATGTTTGCATATCAACATCTGATTTCTAGTGATACTCACCTGAGAATGACCTGAGACATGCTTCAAATTTGTTCTCATTTCCAGGTTGATGAAAAGAATGATACTCAGATCTTCGCACTGGCAATCCTCCTCAGTAGCACCTTTGTATACAATACCATGAGCAAAATTGACCAGGGGGCTATCGACCTACTGCAGTATCCTTTTGTGGTCCAGAACATCACTAGGCTGGAGAGAGCCTGCCACCTGTGCACCTATGAGACCTGATAGACTAGTAACTATTAAATACAGGAGCTAAGGAGATGGCTCAGTGAAATTCTCATGTGACAAAGGTCTCAGTGTTTGTCACACAGAAACAAAGACATGAGTTTGGAACCATAGCATCCACACAGGAAAGCAAGGCATGGCAGTGTGTACCTATAACTCCAAGGCTGTGTGTAGGTGTGGACAGGTACCCCAGGGCTTATTACACTAATCAGATAGTTCCACATTCAGCAAGAGACTCTGTCCTAAAATTCGAGGTGGAGAGTACTAAAAGAAGATACCCAGTACCAGTGTCTGGCCTCAACAGATACGTACATCTGCACATGTAGAAGCACGTGCGCATGCGCGCGCATGCGCACACACATACACACACACACATACAACATACACATGTGCACACATGTTAAAACATGATGTAGAGTAGAAACAAGAAAAGAACGCTCATACATGTCATTGATGTGTGGTTGATTCAGTTAGTGTAGAAGAGGGTTAAGGCAGCCTTAGATGCAGCCCCTCTTCTGCCAGCTTTCCTCAATTATGTCTCAGCAATGTCACAGAACTGACAGACCTGCTCCGGACAAGAAACTCCTCTGATCCTAATCAAACTGAGGGACCTGCTGACATGAGCTTCTTCCCAGACTTGGTGTGGACTCTGAGAGATTTCTTCCTGGACCTGGAAGCCAATGGGCATGCCATCACATCAGATGAATATCTGGAGAATTCCCTGAAGCTGAAGCAAGGTAACAGAGCTTTCCATTTGGGAAAAAGAAAGAGAAGTACCCAGGATTATTTTTTTAATAATGCAGCTAAGTATATCATTTTCCATATTCCTCCCAAGCACTTCTACAAAATAATAGTGAGCACTTCTACAAAATAATAATTCTCAATTATTTAATTGAGAATGAACTAACAGGTTCAATATTAAATTCCATTAGTCTCCAGTTATTAAACAAATTTCTCTCCTTTATTGTTTCATTTACTAGTTAGGTTTTAAACTTTATGCAGTATCAGGGGAAAGGACATTTATATAAAGCATATAGATTAAAGTGGATATAAATCATATTATAGACAAATCTTATATTTCCTTCTCTAGGTAGTGATGAAAGAACTCAAACATTCAATCTACCGCGGCTGTGCATACAGAAGTTCTTCCCAGTAAAGAAATGCTTTGTTTTTGACTCTCCTGCTCTTGGAAGTAAGCTTTCCCAGCTTCCAACACTCAGCAACGAGGAGCTGAATTCGGATTTTGTGCAGGACCTTTCAGCATTCTGTTCTCACATCTTCACCCATTCTAAGACCAAGACTCTTCCAGGAGGCATCCAGGTCAACGGACCTCGTGAGTACTTTTGAAAAGATTTTATTCCAACTCATCATAAAGAGTAATAAACACACAGAGAATCTTTGTTGATGAATTGACAAATGGGTCAGTATTCGCCATGATGGAAATCCAGTTTACTGTGTTCAAAAAACCAAGCATACTTCTAGTATTTGTTTAGTGAAACCTCAGAGGTACATCAAGTTTAATAAGAACAAAGATGTGAAGTTAGAGAAGCTTTTACTCTTGAAACATATTAACTCATGTGGGTTGACCATATCTATGCAACATATAGTGGATTTTTATTATGTGGCATAGTATTTGATGATTGCGGAACCCCATAATTTAGAACTTGGCAAATGTTTCCTATAACATGAAAGGAATCTGTGTTACCTTCATGCAGTAGCTGGCAAGGAAGAAAAACAAGGCAGTTCTGGTGAAGAATAAGATCTATATCACTGAATCCTATTTACAGAGGAAATTAACTCATACCACCTTGATTGTGATAAAACAAAACAAAAAGGGGGAAATGTGAATGAAATAGAAAACTGAGAGGAAAAAAGGAAAGGAAACTTAAAATCAAATTAATATCCACAACTTTTATATGATCATCTTATTTCCTTATGTAGGAGGATAAAATGTAGGCCATAACATAGATCTTGAGAATTCTATTTTTCTTCTTTCAACAAAGACTAGCTTATGTTTTTGTTGTTGTTTATGTATGTTTTTCCTCTAAGAAAGAACAACCTGTCTTCTCAATCACATAGTTCTTCAGAAACTCCTCTGGGCCATTTGAATATTGTCCAGAATACTGAAAGACTTCAGGCATAGTTAGCATGGTCAGAGTGAATTCGTGTAGACTCTTGGACATGATACAAACATCTTTTCCTTTTCTGAAGGTCTAGAAAGCCTGGTGCTGACTTATGTTGATGCCATCAACAGCGGGGCTCTGCCTTCCATAGAGAACACAGTGGTAACTTTGGCCCGGAAGGAGAACTCTGCAGCCGTGAAAAAGGCCGTTGCTCACTATGGTCAGCTGATGAGCGAGAGGGTGCGGCTGCCCACAGAGACACTCCAGGAGCTGCTGGACCTGCACCAGACCTGTGCGCAAGAGGCCAGAGAAATCTTCAGGAAGCATTCTTTCAAAGATGAGGACGAATCTTTCCAGAAAGAATTGGAGGTCATGATTTTCTGTATTTGTTTATAGACATCAGGGTGACAGAAGGCAAGAATACTTCTGCAAGATACACAATAGAACTAATAAAGACAATCAGTTACCATTAGACTGGAAAGAGATGACAGTCACTTATGTGGCCTTGGTTTGAGTTTATTTAAGGATCTTCACACACACACACACATACACACACACACACACACACACACACACACACACACACACACACACACCTCCCCCAACCTGTGCTATGTTCTCCCCATGAAAAAAAAGATTGATTTTACTTTTTTAAAGATCTTCATTAAAAAAGTATTTACACTTTATTGATCAAGTAGATAGAATTGCCTTCACAACTAGTAAGATACAATGAATGTAGGATTACTAGAGTAAGCAGGTACAGACAGCGATTCAATTTCACACTCATCTTGGGGTAGAAAATCTGAAAAAAATGTTGTTATAAAGTTGATTACATTTAAAATTATGGTGCCCGTTAGAGTTCTGCAATCATAAAATCACATCTAAGGTAGAAATAATCTCTTGATAAAAGAGTTTCAAATAATCCTAACTAAATTCAGTGGAACACACACACACACACACACACACAGAGTGACTTCTTGGCACTAAGAAGGGTTTCTATGGATGACAGAGAAAAAGTGAGAGGAGGTTGTGTTGGAAACCAGGAGTGAGCCTCACTGCATAAATGTAGCAAAATGTCAAGCTATGAAGGATTAAAAAGAACATGACAGGGTGTCTCTATTCACACAAGTTCTATCTCACTTTCTTTTAATAAAACAACTTAGTTAATCTGCTGTTTAAAAATGAAGAAACTAGCCGGGCGTGGTGGCGCACACCTTTAAACTCAGCACTCGGGAGGCAGAGGCAGGCGGATTTCTGAGTTTGAGGCCAGCCTGGTCTACAAAGTGAGTTCCAGGACAGCCAGGGGATAACAGAGAAAAACCTGTCTCAAAAAACAAACAACACAAAACAAACAAACAAACAAACAAAAAAAAAGAAGAAACTTCTAGTGCCAAATAAACATAACTTTTCACAGACTATTACTCTGACTTTTCCAGCTTCGATAAGGATATAATCTTATATACATTCTCTAGGTTTCTAAGACAATAAAACGTAGATTCTTTTGAAAAAACAATTCTCAGAATTGCTGACATGTATCTCACATCTCTATGTTTGTTTTTGTTTGTATTTTTGTTTTGTTTTGGTCCGTCTATAGACCCTACTAAGCGCAGAGCAGGATGAGATTTGCAAGAAGAATGTGGACGCTTCTGAAGCTCGCTGCTCAACCCTACTTCTGAGTATTTTTAAGCCTCTGGAACAAGAAGTGGCACAGGGGTCCTACAGTAAACCAGGAGGCCACCAGCTCTTCCTTCAGAGGATGGAACAATTGAAGGCAAATTACCGTCAGCAGCCAGGGAAGGGAACACAGGTATCCTTCATCCCCAGTACAGGTGAAGTGATGTGCTCTATGTCTCTGCCCGTAAGTTTCTCTTCTGCTGCCTGAACATGCGCCTGGCACAGATGTTATGGCGGAGAGCTTGTGCTTCAGTGACCACTGTAGATAAATGCAACCCATTGCTGTGATCACTAGACTTCTGTGGTAGCCATCGATGTTGATGACGGTCAAAGGGACTAATTAGGATGACACAAGGCAGAATCTCTGTTAGTGAAGCCAGTATAAGGAAACTGAATAACTGACTGACTTAAAAGGCTTTTAGTCCACCTGGTGTAGATACATTCCAGGGTTCAAATGATTGTAATTCATTCTCCTTACTTTATTATTTATTTCCAATCTCTACTTCATTTTTATGCTTTGTTTTCCTGATTGTTGGCTTGGTTTCCAAGCAGCTTCCCCACCTGCTGCCAAAACAAAACAAAACAAAACAAAACAAAACAAAAACCAAAGTTTCTTATGCCCCAAGTTTAGCTTGCCCATAGAGATGTATACCTCAGAGGAAGCAAGTATATCTGCTCCAGCACCCATATTAGTTTTTTAAACACCCAAATGTTCATGTTTATATCACCCATAAAGAAGACTGGTTCCTGTAGCATTCCTGGGTGCTCTGACAGGCCTGGCTAGTATCATTCCCATGCATGAGGATTGATGTACAGTCCCATCATGTACTGGCTGAGCATCCCCCAGGAAGGAGAGATAGCAAGAGAAGAAATAAAGACATTTCTTAGGTTGCAAATTAGCATTTCCTAATGATAACAGCATCTTTTGGGGGTTCCAGGCTGAAGAATTGCTGCAGACCTATTTGAAGGCCAAAGAAACACTGAGCAGTACAATTCTACTAAGAGACCAGATTCTCACAGTCAGGGAGATCCAGAAGAAAGGTGAGCAGGATACGGAGCCAGGATTGCATGTACAGGAAAGCTAACACTAGCCCAGCCTCCCTTTGCAAGCAGAGAGAGCACTGTACTTTCTTCCTAGAGTCTTGAAGTTTTCCTTTTCCTCAGCGGAACAAGAAAGAGCACAGGATGCCCTGGAGGAAAGACAGAGGTTGGAGGCTATTCGCATCCAGGAAGAGCAAAGGAAAGCAGAGATGGAGAGAAAGCATCAAGAGCAACTGAGGCAAAAAGCGATGGAGAGGGAAAGATTTGAGGAAGAGCAAAAGAGGATCTGGAAGCAGAAGGTCCAGGTACTTGTGAACTATTTCCTCTCAGATGTTACTCAGCTACTCATCTCTCTCCCATCTGTGAAGGTGACAATCTCATGGTTCATGAGGAGAGATGGGCTCAGGTGATAGCTCAGGGCATGAATGCTAGAGCCAGACTTCAGGGTGTCACCTTTTACCAAACATGTTTATGCAAGTTGTCTCCTCTCTCTGTACTTTGGTGTGAGAGACCAAATCTTTTGGGTTCAGATTCCATCTTAGAGAACTTGACCTGAGGTTGAACTCATATTAACTAACAAACTGACAACTTAGCACCAGTTTCCAGGCTACCTCCCCTAACAACAAAACCTGCATCTAGCATCACTTTCTAGGTTAACCCCCCCTCCAACAAAACCTGCATCTAGCATCTCTTTCCAGGTTTTTCTCCAACAAATCTACACCCCAAGGTTACAGAAGTTAAGTTTATGGCTCCCAGCACCAGACAATTCCGTTAAAGGCCATAATGCTCCCCACCTCCCAATCAGATGTGTATTAGGCTAGATACTTTCTTTTTGCCTCTATAAATACTCACTTAAAACTGGGCTCAGAGCTCCTGCTTTGTCAGGGTTGATGGGGAGCTCAAGCTTGAGGCTAGACCCTAATGCAATTGCCTCAGAATCGGGTCCTTGGTCGTCTTTTTTGGGGTTCACAAATGTTTTCTAGCACAACATATTGGTGCGTTGACCAGGAACTCCAAGGCCTCCAGGACCCGTCCCAGAAGGTCTCAATGTCTGTCTGAGTCTGTGAGTCTATCCATGTGTTTATGTATGGTAATTCTTGCCTGTGTCTTTGTCTGTTTGTAAACTCTGAGTGGTGCCATGTCTGTAATTCTGTTCTGAAAAGAGGCCTTAAATCTGTATCTGTGGGCAGAGGCAGTTAAAGCAGGCATGCCAGGGGCCCTTGGCCACGTGGGACCAGAAGGGGGCCTTGGCCACGTGGGACCAGAAGACTTTCTGATTTCTGGTCTGGAGTAGGTGTGGGCTCGGAGAGCTGAGGACACTCACTAATCTGGCTACTTTTGTTCCTTCCTGACAGAGAGGGAGGGACAAGTTTAAAAGACATTTTTTTCTTATGCTTTATGTTTATTGTCTCTGTTATGGGGCTATTTTGATGGACATTTAATATAGGACAGGTGCCTTCAACTCCACTAAGTTAAAACTAGCGGACAAAATCTTTCTGTCATCATTAGGAAAACTTTTCCTCTCCAGACAACAGGCAGCCCTACCTTATTCAGTCCCTAAGGCAGGATAGCAGTTGTGCCACAGGCAGCCCCACTGATGCCACAGGGGGCTGCCTTCTGTGCCTGAGCCTGTCATCCTGCCCTTGTGCACAGAAAGGCTGATTGGTAATCAGGGAAACCAACCTCATCACTATTGGCCCTTTGCCACTAGTGACTTTATAACTAGAGAACTCCTTTACAGTAATTAATCTCTTGGAAATAGTTCTCTTCACCCAGAAGCTGACTTGGCATGATTGCCAACAGTTCTTGCAGGTTCTCTTCATCACAGACAGAGGCTAGGAAACTGGTTCTTGGCCCCACTGGGAAACCTACCAACAACCAGGCAGCTACTGAGATTGGCTTTCCCTTCAACCCACCCAGATTAAGACTTCAACACCGCTAAAGCTAAGGAGAGACTCTAAGTCTTACTGCCAGGCTCTGATAGGCAGGTCTCAAAGTGGCTGTTAGACAAGCCACCAATTTGGCCAAAGATAAATAAGGTATTAGTCAGAGAAATGAGGCGTGGTCTACAGCTTTTTTAGAAAGGTTCATAGAGACATTCCAAAGCAGAAGCAGCAGTTGCTATAGCTTTTATCAATCAGACAGCACCGGGTTTTAAGAAAAAGCTCCAGAGGGTTGAGAGGTTAAGGAAAAAAAATGTCTGAGTGGCAGAGAAAATGTTTAATAATAATAATACTAGAGTGCAGAGGAAAAGCAGTTGAAGGAAGAAAAACAGAGAAAAGACAGTACAGCAGAAGCAGCAGACTCAAGATCTGGCAAAGATCTTATTGGCAGCCACAGCTGAACCAGAGGACCATAGGAGACATCTGAAAAAGATGGCTTCTAGAAAAAGTGATGGGGGGGCTTAAAGATTGAAAATGCCCCCACTTAGAAGAGAAAAGTGAAAACCCACTCATTTCCTTGTTGGTAATAGAGCTCAACATTCTGTCTTGCTAAAATCTGAAGATAGTCTCTTCAACAGTTTATAAATTACCTCCTAGTGGCAGCAGAAACCAAACAAAAATGCCTAGAAAGGCCTTCTGGCAGTCCTGGGAAATTTGGACTATCTCGAAGTCCTTACTTTGCCAACCACAGTTGGCCTCCCTAGATCTGGGGAAAACATCTTAAGAGAAAGTCAGAGACGGCTCTCGGCTCTCCGAGGCCAGAAAGCAATTTCTACACCAGCTTTGGGGTTGCCAGAGGGATTAAGCCCTTCCATCTCCTCATGGATGAGAGACCTGAGTCCCAGATGCCAGAGCTTGTCCCCCTCCCTCTTTTGTGCATTGTGACACCGACAGCCCTCCTGGTTAAGGATGCTGACAAGCTTTCACTAGGCCAAATCCTATTACCAATGCCAGAACGACTCATCACCAGTCTCTCCTCTTAAATCCCCCTAAGATAAACTTTCAGTTCCAGCTGTCCTAAGCCCATCTATCCTGCTGCTTGACCCAGGCCTTGATGGGCCTCTTCATGACTGCTCAGACATTTTGGCCCATATTCATGGGACCAGACCAGATCTTCAGGATATCCCCTTGATGGATGCATGCTTCAACAATGTCAACAGCTCTATTTAGAAGGGACAGGGGTATGCTGTGGCAGTGGTTGTCTAAAACACTGAGATCATATGGGCGGAGCCACTCCTGGCAGGAATGTCAGCCCAGAAAGTTGAACTGATAGCTCTAACCAAGGTGTTAGAGCTGGGAAGGCACAATCCCTTTGCTACCACTTGTGTCCATGGGCCTATTTATCTAGAGAGACCTTATGATGGCAGAAGAAAAGACTATCAAAGATAAAGAAAAAAATCCTCTCCCTACTAATGGCTCTATGGGTGCCTAAAAATCTGGCCATCGTCCACTGCTTGGGACACCAGAAAGGAAAAGACCCAGTTTCAGAGGACAACAATCTCTCTTGCCTTTGACTTCCCTGGAGCCGGGGGACCCTATACTCCCTGACCACCCCAAGTATTCAAAAGATGGCATAACCTGGACTAGAAATTTGCCCATGACCCAGCGTTACAATGGATGGTAGAGAACAGCAGATTACAAACTCCTTGAGCCAGAAGAAATGGGACTACACACACTCAGAAGATCCACTGTTCTTACCACATGGGTGTCTATATAATACAGGATTTTCTAATATTAGGATTGCAGGTGTCAACTCAAAGATAGCTGAGATGGTCAAAAACAGTAAAGCCTGCCAGCTAACTAATATGGTGGATAATGAGAAGAACCCTGACAATTGGTTCAGAGGCACAAAGCCTAGACTCTACTGGGAGACAGACTTCACAGAGATAAAAACCAAGAAAATTTAGATATAAATATTTACAGATGTTTATAGATGCCCTTTCAGTTTGGACTGAGGATCTCCTCACCAAGCATAAAATACATCCACGGTGACAAAGAAGCTCTTAGAGGAGATACTACCAAGGCATGAACTTCCTCAGATGATAGGGTCAGACAGTGGACCAGTGTTTTTGTCCCACGTAAGTCAGAGATTAGCCAATATTCTGTAGATTGATTGGGGACTTAATTGTGCATATGGACCTCAGAGTTCAGGACAGATAGAGAGAATGAGCAAAACTCTAAAAGAGACCTTAACTAAGACACTGGCAATGACTGAATTAACTCTCCTTCCCTTCTCTATCTACTGGGTATAAAACTCCTCCACCACCCCTCACCCCTTACCAGATGGGACTCACCCCTTTTAAAATCATGTTTGCAATACCACTCCACATTATTCTTGACATACAGGCAGAGGTCATCCCTGACTTCAGTGATCGCCAATTGCTAGATGATCTCAAAGGTGTCCAACGGGCTCATAAACTTATTTGGCCTAAACTTCATGTTCTTTATAAAACAGGTCCCCCTCTAGCCAGGGGTCATTAAAATCTCATTTAAATGTCCCTGTGTTATCATCTTGGCCCCATCCATTGCCCTGAAGTTTGACAGGATTACAGCGGTAGATCCATCAGGCATCCATTTGCGGTTGAAGATGACCTGACCAGCAAGAGGAAACTCAGCCTCAGGACTCCTCCTGTCTCCCATTGATGGACCCTTCATCCGGATGACGCAAGCTGCAGGGCCACCATGAAAACTGAGTGATGCCAACCCTAACCCCTCTAAGACATAACTGTACTTCAGGCAGTAGCTCTCTTGGGGGCTACTCTAACATATTTTTGATATCCCAGTGCTTTCCCGAAAGGCAGAGTGGACAATCACTTGCTGCCAATCAAAGTGTAGCAAACCCACCCTAATCTTCAGCTGGGACTCAGAGGGCCGCACGTGATACTCTGCACGTGACACTCTGCACGTGACACTCTGCACGTGACACTCTGCACGCGACACTCTGCACGTGACACTCTGCACGTGACACTCTGCACGTGACACTCTGCACGTGACACTCTGGGTGGGACTCAGAGGGCCGCACGTGACACTCCGGGTGGGACTCAGAGGGCTGCACGTGACACTCTGGGTGGCAGGCTTTCACCTCCGTGCTCTGTATGCAGCTGGGACTCAGAGGGCTGCACGTGACACTCTGGGTGGCAGGCTTTCACCTCAGTGCTCTGTATGCAGCCTCTTGTAGAAAAATATCCACAACTGTTCCGTGTGTAGGTAAGAACTGAAGTGAATATGTCACTGAGATTACCAAGAAGATTTCCCCATCTATGGAAGAAGGCTGTGTTGGGATGGAATTCTAAAGACATTAACAGCTCAGAGATTGAAATATGCTATGTCTGAAACTGGAGAAAAAGGATGAAACATGATAGAAAGTTTGTAGGCAACATATACTGATGGAAGTGAGCTTTTTAGGGATTGTCTTCCTTACAATAGATTGACTTAAGTATGGAAATGCCAATGGTTTAGGAATGAGGTCAGAGTTTCATCTTAGGGTTTTGTTGTTGTTGCTGCTGTTGTTGTTGTTAAGCTTCTTTGTTTCTGTTTATTGCTTTTTTAGGAACAAGCTGAAAAAATCAAGGCAGAGCAGGAAGCCCAAGTCAGAGCACTTCAACAGCAGCTCCAACAAATGAGGGAAATGAGCCACCACCGCAGACATCACGACTGTGTTATAAGCTAATATGCCAAAACAGTCAAGCTGGGCTTGGTGTACTTCAATAGCAGACAAATCACAAAAGTTTGAAGACTACCGAAAACTTCAAATCTAATTCTGGACAGTAGTTTCAATCCATTCAGAATCTCAGTTTCACTATTATGTATTATGAAATGTTTAGGATCGCCCATTAAAACGTAATAGGTACAGAATTAGAAACTATTTCTATATCAAAATTGTATTTACTGTGGTTATATGATTTGACTGGTCTTCACTAGTTAACATAGCTCACCAGTGTTGTGTTTATTAAAAAAAAAAAAAAAGAAAAGAAAGAAAAGCCAGGGATATGTTTGGTGGAGGTGTGGTTTGGTGTCGGGGAAAGGGGTGCCTTTGCGGGCTCATGCTAAAGTATCCTTTCCCCCTGAGGTACCAACCACATGGAGAGCATAGTATAGAATAGAGTTTACTTAGGGCACAGGGAGGGGAGTTGAGGGAGTAGAGACAGAGAAAAGGAGAGGGAGGGAGGGAGGGAGGGAGGGAGGGAGGGAGGGAGGGAAGAAAGGAGGGAGGAAGTGAAGGAGGGAGGGAGAGAAAGAGAGAGACTGAGAGACAAAGAGAGAGAGACACAGAGATAGTGCGTGCACACAGGAACAGATTGCGGAGTAGAGTCTAGCGGGTAAGCATGTGGAGAGAGGGGGTGGAAGGGAATGGGGAGAGAAGGAAAAGAGGATAAGGGAGCAAGGGCAAGAGGAGAAGAGAGCTAGAGAGTGAGGAGGGGCAAGCAGCCCCTTTGTAGTGAGTCAGGCACACCTGGCTGTTGCCAGGTAACTGAGGGGAGGAGCATACCTGGCTATTGCAGGGTAACTTGTGGGGCAGAGCCTAGACACAATGCAAACTGTCAGACTGAAAGTTGCTATAAATACAAAATGAACTCAATGAACTCGAATGAGACTTAGATTATCTTATGCAGCTTGTTTTACTACTGGATGGGCTGTCTCATGGTTCAAACAAATAACGTCTAGGCACTAAATAATCTAGAAAAATCGTAGATACAGCTTTTCAGTCAAACCATCAAATTCTACTTCTGTATTGTCCTCAATAACTTTAGTTTTTCTCCTGACATTTTTCTCTTCCAAAATACTTCCTATTTCTCACATCACATTACTTAATGTCTCCTTTTCATTCTTGACACTGCAAAAAAAAATCAGATGTACATCTGAGAATTTAAAGTATTTTATTAACTGCTCAACAAATATTTAATAAGTACTCAGGGCCACACAGTGGCCAAGTAAAGCAGACTATAAACAATTAGCAGAGTCAATGATACAATCAATGCATGCCATAGAAATTCAAGCCTCAGAGGCCAAGGTCAAGAGAGCTTTCCTGAAAGGAAGACTGTGATTGAGATGAAGTATGCATGCTCAGGGCTAAAGGATAGACAAGCATCCAGGCTCATGGATGTTCACAGCGATCTGGTGGTCTGGGACTTGGTCTGAGTGGTGAATGTGTCACTGGACAGGAATCATCTAAGGAGCTAAGAGGAAAGCTACTGTGTGGAGTTTTCTCATCTGACCTGAGTTTAGACTTGACTTTATTCACGGCCTGGAGGAAATCACAAGATGCAAATGAAGAAGAAAGGACTAGACTGTGCAGCTTGGTTTTTCAAGGGGGTCCCCTAATAATTGTAGCATGGGACTGTCTCTGTCTCTGCTGCCTGCCATTGGGTCTCCTTTTCTCAGCTGGACTGCCTGGTGGTGCCTCAGTGGGAGAGGAGGCACTTAGTCCTGCTGGGACTGGATGTGCCAGGGCAGAATGGTACCCAAGGCAGGGGCTTCCTCTTCTCTGAGGGTGGAACTGAGAGGAGAGAAAGGGCTGTGACTGGCATGAATAAATAAATTAACTAATAAAAAACAGAAAAAGAAAGGATTCGAATGAAAATGATATATTCAGAAAAAAAAAAAAAAGGCTGACATTGTGTCTGCTAGGTTAATTGTGCTTCCCTGGGCAATGGTGTTTCCCTGGGCAATTTCTGGATGGTAAGGGAGTGATGTGGAAACACATCCCTCAGAGTTCTCATGGGTGAGAATTACCAGAGCTACAAGTTAATGGGTGGAGCTCCTCTCTCAGAAGGATGGACGGGAAGAATTACCTACAGCTAAAGGCATAGCTCTCTTTCTGTGGAAGGCACACCCTGTTGAATGTGGACAATGACAAGTGTCACTGTGGTTAGTAGCCAGCTAAGCAGGCCCTTTCCCACCACATTCCGAAATCTTGATGGCTCAGGAGAAAATAGCCCAGGCAGTCTGCTTTCTTCCCTTTCTCCACAGCTTCTGCACAGTGCCAAGTGGGTCATGAGAGAGACACTCAAAGAAATGGCTAAGAACAGAAGAGAGACAGTAGTAAAGCCATGGCCACTAAAAAGGAGAGCATTGACCAAACAAAGGAGAAAATAGAGGTGGCTGAGAAGAAAACCATCTAAGAAGAGCAAGAGAAGTTACGGGAGCTCACAGTCAAATCTGGCTGAAGCCTGGGCAGTGCCCAACAGTGCAGAAGGGAAGTGTGGAATTACCCAAAATCATGTACCCAGAGGCAAAGGCATATGGTTCATTGGAGTCTCAGATCCATCTTGATTCTGTCCTTGAACTCCCATTATTACAGGAGTTCCCACATGTTGGGTCATTATTCCTGGTGATTACAGGGAGGTCTCATTGTGCTTCAGGTGTCTTAGTTAGGGTTTTGTTACTGTGCTCAGACACCATGACCAAGGCAACTCTTATAAAGGACAACATTTAAATGGGGCTGGCTTGTAGGTTCAGAGGTTCAGTCCATTATCATGAAGGTGGGAATATGGCAGCATCCAGGCAGGCACGGTGCAAGAGGAGCTGAGAGTTCTACATCTTCATCTGAAGGCTGCTAGCAGAATACTGACTTCCAGGCAGATAGGATGAGGATCTTAAAGCCCACACCCACAGTGCCACGCCCACCCCAAAAAGGCCACACCTACTTGAACAGAGCCACACCTTCTAATAGTGCCACTCTCTGGGCCAAGCCTATACAAATCCTCACAGCAGGTCAATCTGAAGTAGATCTATTATGTCTTTTAAAAAGCAACATAACAGAGAGGATTGTGAAAGCTTTAACACTTAAATGTCTGTCCCCTGCCCTGACCCCAGACATGCCTAGTTCGTCCTGTGTCCTGCATTACTGCAATGAAGTGCACTCCTGTCCTAGCCTTGAGTCTGACAACTGCGATTCCACAGAGTTCACGGTTACCTTTGTTCTATGGGAGAAATTTACCTCAGTTAAACTAACAGATGGGAATCAAATTGATGTTCCCACCTACAGGATAACCTTAGGACACACTAAGTGATGGTTCTCAGGCCTGTGCAAACCCCCACCTCCTCCCTAGCTCAGGAAGATGATTCTGAGGGGCCTCTAAGAAAGCATCAGGCATGGGTACTTCACTAGTCTGGTCTGTATGTAGATGTTCCTTAACACAACAGGTTACATTCCAATCACAGAATCACCCTGACAGGAATATTTGTGAATCTAAACTGCACTAAGGCACTTAACCAAACAAAGATGGCAGCTTAGTCTGTTGTATGTTAGCAGACATCTGGACAGTCATTTAAGACAAAGCTTTTTTCTTTCTTTCTCAAAACATCTGTTGTAATCCATTTCGGTTTTGCCTTTAAAAACAAAACAAAACAAACAAACAAACAAAAAACTCCATATAATAGGAGGCATAGCAAGCTCACCCTTAGGGGATGTGAGATTCTCGGAAGAAGCCAGAGCTCGGATGCGCTGCTGCAGAGCAAGATAAATGATGGTGACTGTGGCATACAGCTCAAAGAGAAATGTTAACTGTTTGAAGAGATAGCTATGTTAACCCAGTCTGCATCATACAATACATGAGGTATACAATGCACAGAAACATCCCATTACCTTCTTAACATGTACAGTATTCATATGCACGAGTTGCGCATTTTTAAGTTAAAAAACGTTTCATTGGCGTCAACCTCTTGGAATAAGCCAGTGGCTCACTGTGGCAGGAGCTGGCACATTCCCGTTGCAACATTCTGTATTTCCCAATAGAAGTCAGTTTTTGGAGAATCAGCGCTTGTTTTCGTCCGACCATCTGGCAGGGAAGATTATGGACTTGTTTCCCACAGATTCCGTTTTCTTTCCAGGAAAAGCAAAAGCTTCTCAGAAAGTCAGCACAAGTCTGTGCACTTTCAATTTCAGTTCTCTATCCCCACAGCTAAGTGCAGGCAATATCCGGTTTGACTCTGGGGTTTAAGAAGAGAGCTTTCAGGAGGAATCAGGCGCAGCAGCAAGCCTAAAGGAGCTGAGTCCAGTTAGCAGAGAATCCGGTGCAGGCTGGTGAGTTCCCTGAGACTCCGGACCCAAAGTACACATCTCCTAAGGAGGGAGCTTCAGGGAGGTCCCGAGGCCCCAGGCCACAAACTACACGCTGGGTGCAAGACGACTCTGGCGGGTGGAGGACCAGGAACAGAGGCGGCTTGGTGGCCTCAGGGTGTGTGGGCAGCGTTGCTCAGTGTGGGAGGTGCGGCCACTCTTGAGCAGCAGCCACAGCCAGGCTTGGTGGGGGATGGGGTGGGGTAGTGAGCGGTTCCAACCGGAATATCAGCCCAGGGCTACCCATTCCCCTGCATTATTTCCCTGTAAGAGGACATAACTCCAGGACATAACCATAGTCCTCAGGTACTCCGGCCGCCCTGCTGTGAGCTCAGCCTGGCTTGAAGAAACAGAAAACAGAGTCAGACAGAATTCCCATTGCTCCAGGCTCGGTGCACCTCTGTGGTACCAGTGCACTCTCGCGGGGAAGTCAGTCCCATTCTTACTATTCAAAAAGTTAGAAACAGCAGTAAAGCCTGAACCCCTTCATGTATTGTGAACTATTTCAAAGTGTGTCCATCCAAGAAAGGTTTCAGACAGGTTTTGGAGCTTGTGAAAAATTTCCAGCGGAGGCAGTTTTTTTACTGTCTTCCATGTGGCTTGAGCCACCTTTGGAAACCATGGATAATTTACATGACCAATCGCAGCTATGTGGTTCTACTTATTTACTGTGGATTTTAAGCTTCTTAGTTGGGATAATAACCCAGACCTGCACGAGAGCAGAGAGAAGAGAAATAACATGTTCATCAATATTTTCCCAATATAGATAGAACTGGTCATTAAGGTAGTGTCTTTCACAGAATTAAGGTGAGCTTACCTTTCCCATTCGACACCTATTTTAAATTGATGCTAAGTAAAGAAACACCTACAGTTTTTAAGATGCCACCAGAGGAAAAATGGCACTCAGAGTGCATGTGATACGTTATATTTCCAATTAGGATATTTATCAGTGTAGAAAAGGTGAATTGCGGAAGTTGGTTCTATCAGGGAAGTTTTGGTAATAGGATCTATTGAAGGGAGACAAACAAACTGGTATTTATTCCCTGAGCCACTGGGCAGCTTATAGATTTCTTAAGCATTTATTTAGCATATGTGCATGACCTCCAACACACGTGAAAAGGAGACACAATAGCCTTTAATACTTAGGGGTTGTTTTAAGAGAGAATGCACCATCAGAGATTTGCCCACAGAAGTATTTATTCACAAGGATATATTTTCAGAGAAATTAGCCACTGGAAAAGAACCATATTCATGTGACATCTTCAACAGCACGAGCATGAAGCAGATGGGAGATGATGGTTCGCCAGTGTAAGGCCACGGCTTGTCACTTACCTATGTACAGAAAGCAAGCTGAAGGTCCTGGGGCTGATTTCAGTTGGTAGAGTGATTGCCTAGTGCTTGTGAAGCTCTGGCCTCAGTCCTCAGCGGCATATAAACTGGGCACCACCATACTCATCCCTGATCCTGGCACTCAGGCAGTGGAAGCAGCAGAACCAGTAGGTTTTTCTTTTTCTTTTTTTAAAATTTAATTTCTTTTAACTTAATCACTTTGCAGCCCATTCACTGCCTCACTCTCAGTCATGCCTTCCCACAATCCTCCCTCCATCCTCTTCTCCCCTGAGCAGGTGGGGCCCCCTGGGTATCACTCAACCCTGGCATGTCACATCTCTGTGAGGCTAGGCACTTCCTCTCTCTCTGAGACCAGACAAGGCAGCTCAGCTAGAATAACATACAGGCAACAGCTTTTGGGACAGCCTTCCTTCCGGTTGTTTCAGACCCACATGAAGACCAAGCCACACGTCTGCTACATAGGTGTGGGGAGGCCTAGGTCCAGCTATGTATGTTCTTTTGTTGGTGTTTCAGACTCTACGAGCCCCAAGGGTCCAGGTTAGTTGATTCTGTTGGTCTTCCTGTGGAGTTCCTATCTCCTTTGGGGCCTACAATCCTTCCTCTTATTCTTCCATAAGAATCCCCAAGTTCCACCCACTGTTTGGCTATGGGTGTCTATATTTGTCTGAGTCAGCTGCTGGGTGGAGCCTCTCAGAGGACATCTTGTTCCTGTCTGCAAGCATAACAGAGTATCACTAATAGTGTCAGAGATTAGTGCTTGCCCATGGAATGGGTCTCCAGTTGGGCTGATTATTGGTTGGCCATTTCCTCAGTCTCTGTTTCATCCTCTGTGCCTACATTTCTTGAAGACAGGGTAAATTTTGGGTTGAAAGTTTTGTGGGTGGGTTGGTGTCTCCACGGGGGTTTCTGCCTGGCTAAAGAAGGAGGCCTCTTCAGGTTCCATATCCCCAATGTTGTGAGTCACAGCTAAGGTCACCCCCATTGATTCTTGGGTGCCTCCTTTATCTCAGGTGTCTGTCTCATCCTGGAGATGCCCCCCCTCCATCAGTTGCAGATTTCTGTTCATTCTCATGACCATCTAATCACCTTTCCTGTCTTTCCCCACACCCGATCCTGAATACCCCCATCCCCCTCCTCATTACCCTCCCTCCCTCCCTCCCTCCCTCCCTCCATCTGCCTCTTATTACGATTTTATTCCTCCTTCTAAGTGAGATTCGTAGATTGGGCCTTCCTTCTCGTTTAGCTTCTTTGGTTCTGTGGAGTGGAGCGTGGTACCTGTATTTTATGGCTACTATCCACTTATAAGTGAATACATACGATGCATGTCCTTTTGGCACTGGGTTACCTCATTCACTATGAAATTCTCACATTCCACATTTGTCTGCAAAATTCGTGATGTCTTTTTTAAAATAGCTGAATAGTATTCCATTGTGTAAGTGTAGCACTTTTTCTTTACCCATTTTTCAGTTGAGGGAGATGTAGGTTGCTTCCGGTGTCTGGCTATTACAAATAATGCTGCAGGGTCTCACAAGATGGCTCAGTATGGAAAGGCACTTGCCACTGGTTCTCATGCTGAGTTTGATCACCAGGCCCAACATGGTGGAGGGAGAGAACAGTGTTCTTTCTCAGGAACAGTTGTCCTCTGACCTCCATATGTGTGCTGTGGCACGTATGCCACACTAAATAAATAAATAAATAAATAAATAAATAAATAAATAAATAATAAATAATAAATCAAGCAAGCTGCTGTGAACAGAGTTGAGCAAACGTCTTTGTGGGATGTTGGAGCATCTTTGTGTATACACTCAGGAGTGGTATAGCTGAATCTTGAGGTAAAACTATTCCCAGGTTTTTGAGAAACCACCAAATTGACTTCCAAAGTGGTTGTACAAGTTTGCATTCCTACCAGCAACGAAGAAATGTTCCCCTTGCTCTACATCCTTGACAACATGTGCTGTATCTTGAGGTTTTGATCTTAGTCATTGTGATGAGTGCAAAGTGCAACCTCAGAGTTGTTTTGATATCTCTGATGACTAAAGACTTTGAACATTTAAGTGTTTCTCAGCCATTTGAGAATTCTCCTTTTAGCTCGGTACCTCATTTTAAAATTGTGTTATTTGGGTTGTTGATGTCTAATGTCTTGAGTTCTGTGTAAATTTTAGATATTATCTGTTTGTCAGGCATAGGGTTGGGGAAGATCCTTTCCTAAACTGCAGGCTGCTGTTTTGTCCTATTGACAGTGTCCTTTGCTTTACAGAACCTTTGCAGTTTCATGAGTTCCCATTTGCCAAGTGTTGATTATAGAGCCTGAGCCATTGGAAGAACCAGTAATTTAAAACAAGTCTCTGCCCCATAAACAAACAAATACATACATACATACATACATACATACATACATACATACATACACACCTACAAATTAAAATAAAAAATGAGATGCCATCCTGAGCTTGTTGGGATCCTACCTAGAAAAACAAAACAAAACAAAATCCCCTAAAATGTAAAATGTAACCCCTGAAAAATCACAATGGGAAAGCCAAGTAAGATGATGCCTTTATTTAATCCCAGTAGATCAGGAGACTAGGACAGGATTGGGTGTTCAAGGGAAGTCTATCTACACAGAAAGCTTGATGGTAGCCTGAGCTGCATGAGACCTTGTTGAAGTGGAATAAAGTGAAAATGATCAATTATTAGATTTGCTTAAAGCTCTGCTCTTGGCTCTGCTGGTTGTCAATCATGGCTTCACTCTGCTTCCTGGTACAGAACAACCTAGAGAAATAGCTAAAAGACAATAAGTCGTTGCCCTTAACCTGAACACAAAAGCTTATACCTGTCAAATGTAACATGTGTCTTTGGAAAGCAAAAATTTGACTGCCATGTGAGCTTCTGGAAAAAAAAAACCACAAAAGACAAACAACAACAACAACTAAACAACCTTTGCTTGCCTGCTTGCCATACCCTGTGGTCTTAGATTATAAATGAAATTGGAAATTAGACTCTGGACAGAAGCCTTCAGGAACTATACTGACTTTGGGTCACTGGTAAATACATCTCCTCTCTTCCACTCCTCTTACTTTGAAAGTGCTTATGCCAGAGAGGCTCCTGAAACACTGTCACACAAACTCAACAACAACAAAGAACAATAATGCTAAGTTGATGCACCCATTGCACAGACACATTGGCATGCCTCTAGAGGTGGCTTGGAGATCTCATATTCAACTGAGAAGGCTTTTTGGGGTTTGCAGGTTACCATGGCATCTGGTCCCAACATGGAGGCTCCTGTCTGCCTAGTGGAAAATGAGAATGAAGAACTGAGGGTGAACCCCAGAGCAGTAAACATTCTTGAGAGGATCACTCAGCCTGTGGTGGTGGTGGCCATTGTAGGACTATACCGTACGGGAAAGTCCTACCTGATGAACCGCTTGGCTGGACAGAACCATGGTAAGTGCAGTCCTCAGACAAAAGTACTGATTCCATTTGGAATCATTGGCAATTCAAAGTGGTCATTATCTCCTGCGGAATTCAATCCCTATCTTGTTTCCCACTTCTCTCATCTTGCTTACCATGGAGTCAATGCAAACGTGTTTGTTTATTAACATATGTAAGATGGAATGATGGAAGGAAGAAAGGGAGGAAGGACTGCCTCTGAGCTGAAAAGGAGGGAGAGAGGAGAGAGAACAGGAGGAGATGGAAGGAGGGAGGGGAGGAAGAGAGAGGGGGAGGGAGGAAGGGAGGAAGACAGGGAGGCAGGAGAGAGAGCA
>LR755336.1:0-12841 GCA_902729485.2 Mus minutoides
CTGGAATAAGTACATTTACACAGAAAAGCATTATTAAGATCTTTTACAATGGTAGACCTGCTACATGATAAAAACAAAAACAAAACAAAACTCTGAGCCAACTGTGGTGGCACAGGCCTTTTATCCCAGCACTCAGGAGGCAGAAACAGGCAGATCTCTTAGTTCAAGGCCAGCCTGGTCTCCAAAATGAGTTTCAGGACAGCCAGGGCTATACAGAGAAACCCTGTCTCAAAAAAAAACAAGCAACCAACTAACCAAACAAACAAACAAACAAACCCCCCAAATTAAAAAATCATCATCATCAACAACAACAACAACAACAACAACAACAAATCAAAACACACTCTTCAGCTTATTTCCAAAGTGCACATACCCAGAGTTTTCAGGAGGAGGCAGTGTGTCAGTAGTAACTGTAGTTTGATTCACAAAGACTACTTAAGTCACAGTAATCATCAAGAATTAAGTGAAAGGCACTGGTATAGTCTCCCATGAGACAGCTATATCAGGGCCCTTTCAGCACTATCTTGCTGGCATATGTAATAGTGTCTATGTTTGGTGGCTGATTATGGGATGGATCCCCAGCAGCCGCAGTCACTGGTTGGTCCATCCTTTTGATTCAGCTTCACACATGATCTCTGTAACTCCTTCAATGTGTGCTTTGTTCTTAATTCTAGGAAGGGGCGAAGTGTCCACATTTTGATCTTNATTCTTCTTGAGTTTCATGTGTTTAGTAAATTGTATCTTGGGTAGTCTAGGTTTCTGGGTTAATATCCACATATCAGTGAGTACATGTTATGTGAGTTCTTTTGTGATTGGGTTACCTCACTCAGGATGATGCTCACAGTCAGCTATTAGATGGAACACAGGACTCCCAAGGAAGGAGCTAGAGAAAGTACCCAAGGAGCTCAAGGGGTCTTCAACCCTATAGGCGGGAGAATAACATGAACTAACCAGTACCCCCAGAGCTCGTGTCTCTATCTGCATATATAGCAGAAGATGGCCTAGTTGGCCATCATTGGAAAGAGAGGCCCCTTGGTCATGCAGACTTTATATGCCCCAGTACAGGGGAACGCCAGGGCCAAGATGTGAGAGTGGGTGGGTAGGGGAGCAGGGCAGGGATGGGGGAGGGTATAGGGAACTTACTGGATAAAACTTGAAATGTAAATGAAGAAAATATCTAATAAAAATTGGAAAAAAAAGAATTAAGTGAAAGGACAGTGTGCTGTGTTTCCTCATATATCCAGAAGTACTACACAAACAAACAAACAAAAGTATTAAAATTGGGGTTGTTAAGCCTGGCATTGATGGCACATGCCTTTTATCCCAGCGCTTGGGAGGCAAAGGCAGGCAGATTTCTGAGTTCGAGGCCAACCTTGTCTACAAAGTGAGTTCCAGGACAGCCAGGACTACACTGCGAAACCCTGTCTTGAAAAAACAAGAAAAAAAATTGGGATTGTTTGCTTGTATTAAAGGTATTAAAATAAATAGGTGGAAGAGAGACAAATGGAATATGGTTGGAATTACAAATGATATCTATAATATTTGAACACATACAATGTGAAAATAATATGATGATCCTTACTGAGAGATAGGAACATAGTGTTGGTCAAACAACAGAATGAACCAGGAAGAATATCTCAAGAACTATGTATAAGAAGAACTCTACATACAAAATATAGGGTCATATAACATGTATATGCATAACCAAGGACATGAGTGATAAAATAAATAAAAGGATGAAGGTACAGCCTGTATCAATTTAAAACTGAAGAATACATTGAAGGAATCATCATGCAATTTTCTTGCTTCTGACATACATTTTAGGAAGCACGGAGATATAGCAACTATTGGCACACTGATACCAACCATATAACTCTGTCCTTACCTGTCTTTCAGACCATTTAATTCTTCATAGTCATGCAAGTCTTGGTGACTTGTGTAAGTGATCTCATTGTTCTTCATGGTAGCAAAGGCATAGATAAGATGAGTACACAGACAGGGGTCAATATTACCAGGGTTGAAACTCCCTTCTGTTGGCCTGTCCTTAGCCCAACTGGTATAGTAGCACATCAGCTGGTAGGAAGATCCTGTGGAAAGTTATCAGAGGAATAGTGTCCTGATTTAAATGCTTTAACCTTGGCTTTTGCCTCCATTATCTTATTTGTTGTGTATCAGATATATGTTATTCAGGAAGAAATGAATGCTGTAAATATTTGTGCAAAGGAGTACAACTAACCATCCAAGACATTTGTTGCTTACAATTGTAACAAGTTCATAGTCAAAACTCAGATAAATTTTTGTGCATCATTAAAAAACAAAGACAGAGAAAAGTAAAATATCTATAAAACCTGAAAGTTGTCAATCTCAAAACTCTCAACTCATATCATTAGTAAGGACAGCAGACAAAACTGATGCTTTTCTACTACCCAAGAGGCAAATCTCCTACATTTCCTCCAATCAAATATCTCTTGATATTTGAGTGTATATGTTAATTAAAAAGTAATTATTGATTAAGAGAAAAATCACATTAAAAATAATGAATCAGGATTATAGATTTATGTTGAAGAAAGATTTGATCAAAAACTTACCCAACTGCACATTCAGAAGAATTGCCAGACCTAGAAAGAGAGAAAGAGAGGGAGAACATATTGCTATCCCTGGATCAATTGGTATAACCATGACAATTGGCATAACATAAAATTTGTAATCCTTGTAGATCATCTTACTATCTATAGATCATTACATCTTACAAGAGAATTGACTTTGGAAAAAAATATTGCTTCAACAATGTGGGAACCTTAAAGTTATCATGTCCTTCAAACTGTAATCCACCTTATCAATATTTCATGTTTCACCCTCAAAGTCCTAATTGTTATTCATCATTAAGTCTACTAGAACTACAAGAATTTCTGATTGATATTATTCACAACTATACCTGCTTAATGTTCATACATTTATGAATCTTAGTTCCAAGAGCTGTAATGAATCAAGCCTTCCCCATCTGATGCAATATCTATAGCACATAATTGAGTATCTCCAGGAACCCTTTTGATGTTTGAAAACATTGATCACATGCAGTTGCCAGATAAAACATGATGACTGACTTCTGTTATTAGTTTAGAATATCAATGTGCAGCTTAGGATGGAAATCATTTCTGTTGATGGTATTTTTGTTTTCTTGTACTCTGGGTGTGTGTGTTTGTGTGTGTGTTTGTGTGTATGTGTGTGTGTGTGTGTGTGTGTGTGTGTGTGTGTGTGTGTGTGTTTTGAATCATGGTGTCTCATTAGTTACCTGTACTGGCTAGTTTTTGTGTCAACTTGACACAGCTGGGTTATCACAGAGAAAGGTGCTTCAGTTGGGGAAATGCCTCCATGAGATCTAGCTGTGAGGCATTTTCTCAAGTAGTGATCAAGGGCCCCTTGTGGGTGGGACCATCCCTGGGCTGGCAGTCTTGGGTTCTATAAGAGAGCAGGCTGAGCAAGCCAGGAGAAGCAAGCCAGTAAGGAACATCCCTCCATGGCTTCTGCATCAGCTCCTGCTTCCTGACCTGCTTGAGTTCCAGTCCTGACTTCCTTGGTTAATTAGCAGCAGTATGGAAGCCAAATAAATCCTTTCCTCCTCATCTGCTTCTTGGTCATGATGTTTGTGTAGGAATAGAAACCCTGACTAAGACAGTTACTCAAATCTGGTTTTCTATTGGAAAACCTTCTGATTATACCTTTTAAGTGGTGAGTTTTAGTTTTGAATCATCATCATGAATTAAAGCTCCTCTTCTCTGATTCTTTTGCACATTGAGAATCAAGTCATTTGAATAACTTTCTGAAACTACAACATTTCTGAATCACAGATGTACAGAATATAGTGAGTTTTGAACAACTTTAATAAAACAGTGACTAACTCTAAGGCTTCAGATAGCTGCATATTTTTCTGGGACACATCTATGTCATCAAAGAAAAAGGACAGTGGGGGAAAATGTGAAATGATGCTGAATAGAGAAGAGGCAAGAAATGTAGACAGCTCTCTCTCTCAGAATCTACTGATTCCCATCCCTTAAAATAGGTTCTAGGACAGGAATTAGAATAAAGTCACAGAATTGCATTTTCAGCAAGGAGGCATAGGAAGAGGTGTAGGGTAATGAATGGCTGGACAAAAGACAAACAGTAAAGAATCCTTGAATGATGTTGACATATTAGTGCTAAGCCTTTGGCATCAATGTAGGCATGAGTGTTCTCCCAGAAGATGGACTTATGAGAGCTAAAAAAAATTCCTGAGTAAATTGACACAATTTGAAATGTTAGATGAAGAATTTGTAAGCATAAAATTTTAGAGTTAAAACTGTTTCTTTCAGCAGGCCTATGGCTTTCTGTCTCATTTTCATCTTACCTGTGAAACAATGAGCTTTGCTATGATGTCTTCGGGATTGCTACAAAATTCTTCATTCACTGGACTTTTTCTGTATCATTTCAGACCCTGATTATTACATTTTCTAGGCAATACCATATTTTATGGTAGAAAGTTTTTACCATAATGTGTGTGTGGACAAATATTAAACCAATAGTTTCCTACTGTTGACTTATCTCCTTTAATATCTGTCCAGTAATTTTATGATTCCGTGTAACAAAAAGTGCCCAGTCTCCCACTCCTAAGATGGGCAAAAACTATCACCCTAGAAAATAATTCATTTTAATTCATATTGACCGTTCCCAGAAATGCATATTCTTTTCAGATACAGGAATTCATTTTTGTTGTACATGCTTCCTACTATATTCAAATTCTTATTCAAAAGTAGTAAAATGATTCATTGGAAAATTTAGCCACTGTTAAACAATTTACTGTCTTTAGTCAGTCACAGGAACGTCCTAAGGCCAGTGTCTGGGAAAATTTACCTTTTTAATGGCCTATTTATTTATTTATTTATTTATTTATTTGATAATTTCCTTATTTATATTTCAAATGTTATCCCCTTTCCTTGTTTCCCCTCTGAAAATCCCCTAACCCTTCCCCCATCCTCCTGTTCCCCTACCCACCCACTCCCATTCACAGACCTGGCATTCCCCTGCAATGGGGCATAGAGCCTTCACAGGATCAAGGGCCTCTCTTCCCATTGATGACAGACTAGGTCATCATCAGCCAGATATATAGCTAGAGCCACATGTCCCACCTTGTGTTTTCTTTGATTGGTAGTTTAGTTCCAAGGAGCTCTGGGGGTATTGGTTAGTTCATATTGATGTTCCTAAAATGGGAATTCCGACCCTTTTAGCTCATTGGGTACTTTCTCTAGCTCCTTCATTGGGTACCTTGTGCTCTGTCCAAAGGATGATTCTACCAACTCTTGTACTGTAGTAAGGTTTCTAGGTACAGTTATTAGAGATTACATTCTCTAAGAATAAATGGGCCCAAGCATGTTCTATTTCCAATTCCGAAGCTTCCTCTAGTGTTCTGTATGTATGCTGATAGAAAAAATGTAGAAACCATTCCCAGACACTAATATGTAAGTTGATTTTGATAAAATTTTTTCCATTCCTTCAATATTGATCACATATTTTTCCGACTCTGTGTTTAGAATTCATTTCAGTTTGCTCTTCCAAATTCTGTATGAAACTCGTATAGCATATTAAATTTCAAGTTAAGCAAAATTGTGTACTTATTATTCAAGATAGCACACATAGTCGATTGTAAGGTTTTATCCCAATCCCAAAAATATTAATTTTTAAAACATAATAACATATCCATTCTTTATTGTTAACAACTTCCACTTAATTCCTGTAGAATTTCCAGAGAATAGTATCCATATTTCTGTATGGTATTGACAAGGCATTATACACTATATTAAGGCTGTAAAAATTTGTATTTTTCATGGTACATGAGCACCTTTCCATATAGAGAAAATATCTTGTTTCTGGATGGATGTGGTTCCTTTTGATAATAAATTTGATGACCTATATCTTAGGTAAAAAAGACCAGGTGGGGTTTCTGGGCAACATGAAACATTCTAGGTCAAGGCACTAGACTATTTGCTGGGAAGATGGGACAGTGAGATGGATGCATGCTATCTGCACACAGCTAATTAGCAATGTGGGAGGAAGTAGGTAAGAATAAATGGTATATTTTATGTTATATCTAATAAGGCAAGAGCCAAGCTATCTGGAAAAGGGATTTATAAATACATTTTGAATCTGGTTCTTATTTTTGGGAACATGGAACTGGCAGGATGAACCAGTCCAAAACTTTTACAGAACTAGAGTTCTTGTGAGTCTTGAAAGTTATACGTGTTTAAAAATTTTGCAAGTTCATTGTATGTATACATTCTAGAATATTCTAGAATAAGTAATATTTTATAGTTTGATTATCATTTATAAGACTACACTAAATCTATGAGATATTTTAGAAAGAATGATTTACTTGAAATTTACAACAACAAATTGTAAAAACATTTATTATGTGCTGGGTTGGCATAAGTATTTCATGTCGCTCTGTTAGTAACATATCTCTTATTCTGATGAAGTAAATACCTATTAAATACCACAGAGATGAGCTATGGCCTATTTGACTTAAAGTTCTAGACTATTGATCATTGTATATGGAATCTAGGGAAAAAATCCTACTGTGCCATCCTACTGACTATTGATCATTATATCCCCTCTAAACTTTACAGCTATATAAGGCATGGACCTTGAAGACATAATGCCAGTCAAACTTTTCCACAGTGATCAGTAAAATCTGGCAATATCCTTATGTTCCACCTTCTGTGTCCTAATTGTTACAAAATTTGAATTAGGTTACTTCTCCAAATGTTATGGAGTGAGATTATTCACAAGGTCTTCTAATTAGTGAGTATACATATAGTAGCCTCAGTCTCCAGAGTAGTAATGAACCAAGCCTTCCCCAAGTCAAGACAACATCTAAAATATGCCATTTAATATCTTTTGAATTTTGCCATTTTCTACATCAAACTTTCAAGAAACCATGCCACATATATAAAATGTTTTGTCTGAGATGCCATTTTTAGCAACAAAGTTACAGCTAGGTTTTGAAGACGTCTTCTCTTTGGGTTGATTTGCTTTTTAAATCTGGTTATCTTATCATGTATGCATGGCTGGATTTCTATTGGAGAGTATTCTAATGTGCCTCTTCAGTGCAAAGATATTAGATTTAAATCTGTATGTAAGTAAAGCACCTCTACTAGAATTGTTTTGAACATTCATCATCAGTCTTCATTTGAATGAATTCATGAAACTGAAAAATTGTGCATAGCACAGGTTTGAAGCAACTCTTAAGCTTTGAAATACTTGGTTTTAAACACCTGAATCTAGCTCTATAAATAACTTAATGCTTCTTCATATGTCAATTTAGGTAATCAATGGAAAGTGACAATGAAGGATAAATGTAAAATAATTCTGAAAGGAGAAGGACAAACAAACCTGGTATAGCTCTATCTCAGATTCTACTGCTGCCTGTCTCTGAAAAAGTTGTTCTAGAACAGTGACATTGAAATAAACACAATAGGAAGTTCAGGCAGTTGGTACAGCAAGGAGAGCAGGGTAAGGATGCATAGGAAAGGAAGAGCAAAACAAGTCTTGAATGAAGGTGAGCCATTACTGTTATGGCTGTGGTACCTCTAAAAGCAGAAATATTATCTCAGCTCATGAACTTATGATAGCTAGGGAACCACTGAAAAAGGAAAGAAAATTAGTGATTACAAAGAATAGAAAAGCATAGAGCTGTAGCGTACAAATTGTTTCTCTGTCAGATCCTGTGAGGGAAAAACCACTGAAGATCTGCATTAGATTATAAACTCACCAGTGACAAGAATGAGCTTGGCCATGGTGTCTTCAGGATTGCTTCTGGAGAGCTTCTGCTGGCTTTTTATACATTCTGAGACCATGATATTTGTAATGGTTTGAAAATGGGAAGTTTGGAGCAGGAAGTGTTTGTGAATAATCTTCTAATTCATAGCTTCATACTGCTGAATCAGCTCCCTTAATATATTACCAACTCCCTTTATCACCATTTCAGGCAAAATAGCTATGTTTCCAAGAAGTGGGTATTTCTTCACATTATGCATCAATCATGCAGCTAAGACCATCTTGGCAGTTCCCAGGTACTCAGCATATCTTTGGATATTGGAATTAATGCTTATTGTATAGATTTTACACCTAAGAAAATCTTATTCACATAGAAAAATAAATAAGTTCATTCCATGGGAGACATTTTGCTTTCTTTCTTTATTTACCTTAATCCTGAAATCATTATCTAAGGGCATTTTGGATGGTATGGGCAACCTCCAAACATTGATCCTGTGGTTTGGTTTTTTGTTTTGTTTTGTTTTGTTTTTCATGAGGAATATCAATTTAATACATAAGAAATAATGGTATTGTTATCTTTGAATGGACAGTCTTGGACACTGAATAATTAAATGGAATTTAGGTGCACACTATTCTTCAGAAAGAAGTGAGTAAATCTTACAAAATTCTTCCATGGATATTGATTTCCTAAGAGTTCGAAAGAACTTGCCTGGCTCTAAGCCAAAGGCAGGGCAAAAGTTTTCTTGAGAGAATTAAGAATTGTGACAAAGTAAGAATTGGGTGTTGCTTGGTTTTTAAATTCTGTTTAATGATTTACACAACCCTGAGGTTTGGTAAAGAGCAGAGTTGCAAGTAATCAGAGAACTATGAGAAGGAATTTTGTTCTGTCTCCAAATATGATCAAAAGTTGTAAGTTCAAATTCATTAGTACATATACAATGATCTACAAAATTGTTCAACAAGAAAAAAATAAAAAATACACCCTGCTGAGGATCACATAATTAAGAAGTAAATTAGCTAGTAATCAAGGGAAACATTGCTACTTGTCTCAATATGTCTACTCCTATCCCGTTGTGTATATTCAAATACTGTTCTTCTTCTACTTTCTTTGGTGAGATATTACTTTACCTTAATTGCTCTTAGAGAACTTAGAGAATGTGATATTGACAGTGAAATTAATCTTGGTTTGATTAAATATTTTTGAAATTTAAATTGGTCCAAAGCCAAACAACAATATTGATAAACCATCACTATCATAGATGAGGTTATAAATTAATGATAATATGCAGTGGAATCTCAGAAAACACATCAACAAACTGCCCATTTCTTTCACTCAACATAACTCAGAAGGAGCACCTCTCTTCAGATTTATTCCATCTTTAAAGTCAGTTGTAAGAACACATTATACAAAACAGGTCCTTTTTTGGCCTTTTCTCCTGATACAAAATTGTGTTTCTTTCATTTGACTTTTTCTCATTTTCCTCTTCTCTGTTGTACTTCATCATATTACAAATGCTTTCCTTGTTCCTTCCATGCTCAGCTGACTCTTCCCCATGGTATTTCTCATTGTTATTCAGATCTCATCATTGGATATCACATCAGGAGTCATCAGACAGTGACCTCAACAATGAACATCACATATTAGCGATCAGACCCTAAGATACTTATATGTGCAGGACAGTTATTATGTCTCCCTATACTATACCCTCTTTCTCATTTGTGTGGCCTTTGATTTGTTCCAAAGGTCCCCTCTTCATTTAAGGTCTTATCAAACTTTTTTGGACCCTTTACTTTACCCTGATCACACACAAATTACTGAATTCACATTCCCCAATTATAGATCATGAAATACTCTAATCTTTGCAACCTCCTGTATTTTCTTGCCCATTCCCATATCTCTGAGAGTAAAGAGTGAGAGAGTTTGATCCTGTTGGCCTGTTAACTACACAATATGCTGTGTGTGTGTGGACCCAGTGCCAAGCAAACAAGAGCAAAGCTTCATTCTTCAATATTGCCTTGGAATAGTTTTTTTTCTTATTACATATTATGGGGACTCAACAGTCTTTACTCAGATCATATTTCTGACTTTGCTGCTTTTGATCACAATTAGTATTTTGTGCACAAATGCACTTTAAAGTTTTTGTTTGTATTTTTCTTTTTCTTTGGTCATACTTTATTTTATATATAGCAGTCCAATTCAGATGTTAAATTCACTATAATGGAATGATTTCACAATTTTTTAAACAGAAAGAAGGTCAGGAATAGTTCAGGACAAAGAATGTACTCCCTCAGAGCAAATCAGAGAAAAGAGAAGTCACTTGTCATTTTTTTTTTTTTTTTTTTTTTTTTTTTTACTTCTCACCATGGTATGCCGTGACTAGTTATGTCTGATTCCATTGCACTGATTACAAAGGAATCAAACAAAAGGACAATGCTAACAATTACTGCCTCAAAGTACTGGCATATGTTGTGTGTTTAGAATATAAATATGGAGCTTGGTCCTTCAATACTTAGAAAGATACATTCTGATAACAACCACTAAAACTATGGTGAAACAGGTTTGTATCCTCACTCAGTAATGAAGCATTGCCTTGCTTGGACTCTATCCTTCCTTGACACTTAATATCACCATCTGTTCGTCACCTTTCTAAATCTTTGAACTTGGCCCACACCAAACACAACCTGTATGTGTGTATGTGTGTGTGTATTGATATAGATATAGAGATAGATATATATTACAAACTATGGTCTAAACATGATGGGAATTTTATTGCTTTTGTTTGTTATTCTTTATGATTTTAGATCATTGCCCACCTTTCTTTTTTCTTCTTGTTTTTTTTTCCTTTTATCTTTTTAAAAATGAAAAAAAAATGTTAACTGTTTTCAATCCTCTTCATAGCACCCTTGAGTACTTTGAGGTAAGACTCTGGACTATAATCTACCTCTACATGACTCTTAAAGTAAATGCAAGAAGTAAAAAAAAAAAAAAAAGAAGAAGATGATTCAATTTCCAACGGAGAAAAAAGAGTATCCAGAAGCTGCAAACTCAGTGACAAAGTAGCCAAAAGGTACAAAGGAAGGAAAAATAGTTTGTACACTGAGTAAAAAGTATTCAATTTGAACAGAGCTTCTGCAACATGCACCCCTGCCTAGAAAGACAGCAGAAAGCAGAAAACTCATTCAAACAGTATAATAATAAACTAGTAAAATACAACTATAAATTAATAGCATGGAAATCTATACAAACTGCAAAGATACTTGAAGGATGAGTAATAATTTTTAATGACCCATGTGCTATTGAAGAATCAGTGGGGAAATAAAAAATTTCTAAAGTCAAATGAAAACATAAAAAAAAATTGTAAGTATATTTGGAGTAAAGATAAGGATGTTCCAAGAGAAAATGTAAGTTAAATATGTATAGACATATGGTAAACTTCTCATAAGTAACCTAATGATGTGACTCAAGAAATTAGGAAACAATCAATCAATCAATCAATCAAACAAACAAACAAACAAAACAAATGAAGACTCATACAAGTGTATGACAAGGAATAATTAGTATCAGTTAGGAATTAATAAAGTGAAAACAGAGGGTAATACACAGAGTCAGTTTTACAAATACTTGTGTTCTTTTCAACAAACATACACACACACAAAGAGAGAGACAGAGAGAGAGAGAGATTTAGTAATAACAGGTCACCGTGAAAGCCAGACTGTCTAGGGAATACTGTAATAAACTATCTTCCAACAAAACCTACAGATGGATAAATTTCTAGGCCCATATGACCTATCACACTAAAATCAGAAGCAGAAATCAAGTTATGAGATTTAAACAGTAATAAAATTCTCCCAATATAGAAAAACCCAAGATTTCTAAACCTTCAAAGAAAACTTAAAACTACCCTGCTAATCAGTCTAGTTTACATTGACAGACACAGCTGCAAAGGCCTTGTATAGAAAGAATATGCGTTCCCTTCTGGTCCACACCGCTCCAGCGCAGGGCGCAAGACCCTGGGGCTGCGGACCCACCCAGGTTTCCAGCGGGACTCTCCTAGAGAGCTCGGGAACACTGAGATCTCGGGAACACTGGTGAGAGGAACACACATCTGTTCCAGTCCAATCTCGTGGGACTTGAGTATATACCCGGGAGACAGACAGTCCAATCTCGCGGGACCTGAGTCTGCCGCCAGGAGACAGACAGGTGGGCAGTGGACCCCTTCCCTTCCAGTCCACACTGCTCCAGCCCAGGGCGCAAGGCCTGGGGGCTGCGGACCCACCCAGGTTTCCAGCGGGACTCTCCTAGAGATTTCTGGAACACTGAGACCTCGGGAACACTGGTCACAGGAACACACATCTGTTCCAGTCCAATCTCGTGGGACCTGAGCCTGCAGCCGGGAGATAGGCAGGGTGGCAGCGGACCCCTTCCATCCTGGTCCACACTGCTCCAGCACCAGGCCCAGGAGACACCAGCCAGGAGACTGATAAAGGCCCAGAGCAGGACAAACTCTTCCTTCAGGTCCAGCTAGGTGCACCCTGCACCAGCTCAGGGCTTGGGCACAGGCTCTGCGCACTCTCCCTGAGGCCCCTTCAGGACTCCCCAGGCTTTCTTGGGACCACAGGTGAGCAGCTGAACTCAGCATCTGTTCCTGCCCAATTGCGAGCGACCCGAGACACCAGCAGGAGATTGATAAAGGCCCAGGACAGGACAGACGCTCCCTTCTGGTCTGCACCAACACCAGGTCTCCTTGGGCAGGGATGGCAGGAGGTAAGCGTAAGAACAGAAGCAACAGAATCCAAGGGTACTTGGCATCACCAGATCCAAACTCACCCACTACGTCAAGTCCTAGATACAACAGCACACCAGAAAAGCAGGACATGGATATAAAGTCACTCGTCATGATGATGATGGAGGACTATAAGAAGGAAATACAGGAACAGATAAATACAAACACAGATAAACAACTAGAAGCATTTAAAGAAGAAATACGTAGAGAGTTACAGGAAAACAATACCAAACAGGTGATGGAATGGAACA
>LR755336.1:13103-42772 GCA_902729485.2 Mus minutoides
TTCAAAACACCATCAGATCCTTCTACAAAAGGTTATATTCAAAAAAACTGGAAAATCTGGATGAAATGGATAACTTTCTAGACAGATACCAAGTTCCAAAGTTAAACCAGGATCAGATTAATGACCTAAACAGCCCTATATCTCCTAAAGAAATAGAAGCAGTCATTAATAGTCTCCCAACCAAAAAAAGCCCAGGACAGATGGGTTTAGTGCAGAGTTCTATCAGACCTTCAAAGAAGACCTAGTTCCAGTTCTTCTCAAACTATTCAACAAAATAGAATCTGAAGGCACACTACCCAATTCATTCTATGAAGCCACAATTACTCTGATACCTAAACTACATAAAGACACAACAAAGATAGAGAACTTCAGACCAATTTCCCTTATGAATATTGACACAAAAATACTCAACAAAATTCTCGCCAACCGAATCCAAGAACACATCAAAAACGATCATCCATCATGACCAAGTAGGCTTTATCCCAGGAATGCAGGGATGGTTTAACATACGGAAATCCGTCTACATTATACACTATATAAACAAACTCAAAGATAAAAACCACATGATCATCTCCTTAGATGCTGAGAAAGCATTTGACAAAATCCAACACCCATTCATGATAAAGGTCTTGGAAAGATCAGGAATTCAAGGCCCCTACCTAAACATGATAAAAGCAATCTACAGCAAACCAGTGGTCAACATCAAACTAAATGGAGAAAAACTGGAAGCAATCCCACTAAAATCAGGGACCAGACAAGGCTGCCCACTTTCTCCCTACCTATTCAATATAGTACTTGAAGTCCTAGCCAGAGCGATTCGACAACAAAAGGAGGTCAAGGGGATACAAATTGGAAAGGGAGAACTCAAATTATTGCTATTTGCAGATGATATGATAGTATATATAAGTGACCCCAAAAACTCCACCAGAGAACTCCTAAACCTGATAAACCGCTTTAGTGCAGTAGCTGGATATAGAATTAACTAAAACAAATTGATGGCCTTTCTCTACACAAAGGAAGAACTGGCTGAGAAAGAGATCAGGGAAACATCACCCTTCACAATAGTCACTAACAATATAAAATATCTTGGTGTGACTCTTACGAAGGAAGTGAAAGATTTGTATGACAAGAACTTCAAGTCTCTGAAGAAAAGAAATTGAGGAAGATCTCAGAAGATGGAAGGATCTCCCATGCTCATGGATTGGTAGAATCAATATAGTAAAAATGGCTATCTTGCCAAAAGCTATCTACAGATTCAATGCAATCCCCATCAAAATTCCAACTCAATTCTTCAAGGATCTAGAAAAGACAATTAGCAAGTTCATCTGGAATAACAAAAAACCTAGACTAGTGTAATCGCTTCTCAACAATAAAAGAACCTCTGGTGGAATCACCATGCCTGACCTCAAGCTGTACTACAGAGCAATCGTAACAAAAACTGCATGGTACTGGTACAGCAACAGACAGGTAGATCAATGGAATAGGATCGAAGACCCAGAAATGAATCCACACACCTATGGTCACCTGATCTTTGACAAGGGAGCTAAAACTATCCAGTNTGGGCATATATCCAGAAGATATTCCATCTGGTAATAAGGACACATGTTCCACTATGTTCATAGCAGCTTTATTCATAATAGCCAGAAACTGGAAAGAACCCAGATGTCCCTCAACAGAGGAATGGATACAAAAAATTTGGTATATTTACACAATGGAGTACTACTCAGCTATTAAAAACAATAAATATATGAAATTCCTTTGCAAATGGATGGATCTGGAGGCCGTCATCCTGAGTGAAGTAACCCAATCACAAAAGAACTCACATAACATGTACTCACTCATATGTGGATATTAGCCCAGAAACCTAGACCACCCAAGATACAATTTACTAAACACATGAAACTCAAGAAGAAGGAAGATCAAAATGTGGACACATCACCCCTTCCTAGAATTAAGCACAAAGCACACATTGAAGGAGTTACAGAGATCATGTTTGAAGCTGAATCCAAAGGATGGACCCAATGTCTGTGGCTGCCAGGGATACATCCCACAATCAGCCACCAATCAGACACTATAGCATATGCCAGCAAGATAGTGCTGAAAGGGCCCGGATATAGGTGTCTCGTGGGAGACTATACCAATGCCTGGCAAACATGGAGGTGGAAGCTCACAGTCAGATATTAGATGGAACGCAGGGTTCCCAAAGAAGGAGCTAGAGAAAGTACCCAAGGAGCCGAAGGGGTCTTCAACCTTATAGGTGGAAGAATAACATGAACTAACTAGTACCCCCTGAGCTCATGTCTCTAGCTGTATATATAGAAGAGGATGGCCTAGTTGGCCATCATTGGAAAGAGAGGCCCCTTGGTCATGCAGACTTTATATGTCCCAGTACAGGGGAACACCAGTGCCAAGATGTGGGAGCGGGTGGGTAGGGGAGCAGGGCCGGGAGGGGGGAGGGTATAGGGAACTTTCTGGATAACACTTGAAATGTAAATGAAGAAGTTATCTAATAAATATTGGGAAAAAAATAACAGAGAAAATTTAAAAAAAAGAAAAAAAAGAAATAATATGCTTACAATATCCAAAATTTGAATGGATGGCTGAAATAAAACTAATATATAACATTGCTTTCTAAATGTTGGAGGACTATTTGGACCACTTGCTTAGACTAAACAAATACATGAGTGATATTTGAAAATAGCAAAACCACAAAATCAACTTTCACGAAGATATTGGCTGAAGTCACGGGGTCATCTCAAAGGAAGAATGTTTCAATACCTAAGACCAGACTTTTCTCAGAGATTCATCCTGAGAAAGCAGTAATCTGTATGGGGTGGTAAGTGACTCAGTGACAGCTGAGATGGCACTTATGCTGATGTGTAGAATATTCCTGTTGATACTGTTTATCCTTTTGGTTAAGCATAATAAACATCTTCTTATTTAGATGTTATTACCGTTAGAAATATTTTGAGGAGCTTTAGTAAAATATGTCTTCCACACAAAGGGAGGAAATTGGTCAAAAACAAATGTGTGGATCCTACTATTCAAGAGTAGCTGAGATTATGTTAGGCGGCAGAGTGGAGACAACTTGATAGGAATATATTATTAAATAGGCATGTTCATTTGGAAGCAAGGTCAACAAAGTATTTAGGGAATGAGGTACAAGAACTAGCCTTGGAGGAAAGGGCTGGTGAGAGGTACATGTTGTATTACTTCACTAGACAATCGCAGGTGAGATTTATACTTTGACCAAAGAAACACATGGAAAAGGATTCCAGCCATATAAAGACAAGTACTGAATGATGAGGCAATTTAGCCTTCAGGTTTCTGGGTTGTAGCAGACATGACAACACATGTTTGCAAGACTACTTCTTTCTCAGTATCAGTTTTGTTTTATTTTTATTTTTTTGAAATCTGACTATTGGATATTCATATTTTGAGACATCATTCCATCTGGGTAAATATGAGTGACATGAAAAACAGGAGGACTTTTGAGGATTGAAACATACTGCTTAGACCCCTGATAATATCACATTGAGGCCCCAATCTAGACATTTCAAAGGCAAGATCAAATGAATATTTACTGTAGGACCCTGAAAGTCAGCCTACATCCCATTCCAGAATAGGCTTGAAGCCCTGGTGACCCTGAAGGGTCAGAAGGTGTTTTGCCATGCTCCTGGACACCAAGTTCCTGGCAGGAGGCTGCAGCCCTCCGTAGCTTTGTAGCCATCAGTCATATAGGGCAAAGCCCCAATCCCCTCCACAGGTACAGGATGTGATCACAGGTCATGTAGCCTCAAGACAGACCTCCATTTTAATGAAGTACTTAAAGGTCTGAAGCGCTTAGACAATTTAGCTCTCCTTCCCAGACACTCCTCCTTGAAAAAGGAATTTAACTCAGGCCTGCCCTGAGAACTGGTGTAGAGTTTTTACTCATCTACTTTCTGCCATGACAAAAAAAAAGCCTTAAAACTCTGGACTGCCTCTTTGATTAGGATATGCCATGGGGAGCAATGGAGGCCTTGTCCTAAAGATCCAGGATTCTAATCTCCTGTGGAGGGTCTCTGTGTGTCCCCTGTGACCACCAAACCTAGCAAGCAACAGAAAAGCCAAGGCCTATCCCTGCAGGACCCAGCCAGAGCTCCCTGACTTGTACTAAGACACCAGGCTAGATCCAGTCTGGGGCCCCCCACTCTGTTCTCAGCTCTTTTGCAGATTACTATGGTACCTGGGTGTCCAACAGCCTGATAACTATGTGGCCAAGTCCTTGTCACAGGCCTAGGGAACCCCCCCAAGCTACCTCTGGTTGTCCCCTAGATTTCAGACTGTGATGCTCCACCTGCAGAATGGTGTCCCACAGCTTGCCCATAGTCCAACACCCACAATTTACCAGAGTGGGCTAAGGGCCACCAAATTCCCATGTATTTTCTCTCCAAGTGGCCCTAACCCAGTGGTGGGGCAGATGCAGGACCCCAACAAATCATACATTATTCAAGAATCAGTAGCATTGCAAGTTCTGCAGAAGGAAAAAGGAGGGATAGGGAGATAAGAGATTGAAGGATATGAAAACTTATTTTTCACAAGGAAACCTGCTCGCTACACAGTTTTACACTATATTATCATCAATATTTTAGTAAAAGAAGAATGATAGATTCATGGTATAAAAACTAAGAATCTAAATCATCAATAACTGAAAATAAATTGATAGAACAAAGAACAAATTATACTTCAGTGTTGTAAAAACATCTATAAACAATGCCTTTATGGGAAGAAGTTGTAAAACAACTCTTACACCCAAACCCACTTGTACTTTCACTACTATGAAATGTTTTTGTTGTGCTCATTTGCAATATAGAATGCTCCTGTATTGTCCTTCTAAAAGTACTTTCTAAACTCCTGGTAAATTACATCCTTTACATCTTTTCCTACCCATGACAGCTGGGCATGATGCCTTTACTCATTTGACATCTGGCCTTTTGTTGGTACTTATTGGGAATCACATTGCTTCATTTCATGGAGTAGTAAAAACAGCAGTGTCTCCAGGAAATGGAAATTTCAACACAGATGGGTACAAAACTTATTTCCACAAACATAGTCTAAATCTTGCCCAGCAGCTGATAAGTGTGTGAAATAAAGAAGATTCTTTGGCCTAGTATCCTTACATTGTAAAATAAGCATAAAAATGGACAAAGTCCTGGTTCTGAATATTTAAAATAAAATACAGGGCTGAGAAAAACAAGAAATGAAAAAATTGTGACAAAACCAGGGTAGTGGGAATCTCAGGCTCTTGGATGTCCAGGTGCCACTGGGAGTTGAAGAAGAACTGGGAACTGATTTGAGACTTGTGGGTTGGGTCTAGCCCAGAGTCTATGGAGGGGTGTGGAAGGGCAGCTATGGCTGGCATACACTGATTGTCCTGGGCTAGACGGGCAGCAGGTTTGGTGGCTGTAGTGTGTGGGAGTACAGAGAGGCATTCTATGGGAGATTAGACAGTAGCTCGGCAGGCTCCATACCCTACTTCTCAGGGGCTTGAGAATAAATACCTTTTGCAGGGTGGAATGTCCCAAAAGGAAAGCTTATTTGCTATGCCCTCTGGGTCTCTAGGTAACTCAATAGCATAAAGACCTCTGTCTTGAGCTTACTACATGTCTCTTTTATGCGTGATGCATGTCATGTGTGTTTCAAGTCAGGAGGCAGGACCCTGTTGGTCCCATAAGCCTCAGGTATGGGCCAACGAAGTCTCCCTGTCTTGACCTGCTCTCCTTTACCCAAATTTCCTGGTATTGTTTTACATTCCACATGCTACAACTACTTTAAATTCCACTTAAGAGTGCAAAAATACTCAATAAAATCCTCGCAAACCGTATCCAAGAACACATCAAAACGATCATCCATCATGACCAAGTAGGCTTCATCCCAGGAATGCATGGATGGTTTAATATACGGAAATCCATCAACGTAATCTGCTATATAAACAAACTCAAGGACAAAAACTACATGATCATCTCGTTAGATTCTGAGAAAGCATTTGACAAAATCCAACACCCTTTCATGATAAAAGTCTTAGAAAGATCAGGAATCCAAGGCCCTTACCTAAACATGATAAAAGCAATCTACAGCAAACCAGTGGCCAACATCAAACTAAATGGAGAGAAGCTGGAAGCAATCCCACTAAAATCAGGGACCAGACAAGGCTGCCCACTTTCTCCCTACCTATTCAATATAGTACTTGAAGTCCTAGCCAGAGCAATTCGAAAACAAAAGGAGATCAAGTGGATACAAATTGGAAAGGAAGAAGTTAAAATATCACTGTTTGCAGATGATATGATAGTATATAATCGGGACCCCAAAAATTCCACCAAAGAACTCCTAAACCTGATAAACAGCTTCAGTGCTGTAGCTGGATATAAAATTAACTCAAACAAATCAATGGTCTTTCTCTACACAAAGGATAAGAGGGCTGAGAAAGAAATTAGGGAAACAACACCCTTCACAATAGTCACAAATACTATAAAATACCTTGGTGTGACTCTAACTAAGGAAGTGAAAGACCTGTATGACAAGAACTTCAAGTCTCTGAAGAAAGAAATTGAAGAAGATCTCAAGAGATGGAAAGATCTCCCATGCTCATGGATTGGCAGGATTAATTTAATCAAAATGGCTATCCTGCCGAAAGCAATCTACAGATTCAACGCAATCCCCATCAAAATCCCAACTCAATTATTCACTGAGATAGAAAGGGCAGTTTGCAAATTCATCTGGAATAATAAAATACCTAGGATAGCAAAAACCATTCTCAACAATAAAAGAACCTCTGGGAGAATCACCATGCCTGACATTAAGCTGTACTACAGAGCAATTGTGATAAAAACTGCATGGTACTGGTACAGCAACAGACAGATAGATCAATGGAATAGAATTGAAGACCCAGAAATAAATCCACACACCTATGGTCACCTGATCTTTGACAAGGGAGCTAAAACTATCCAGTGGAGAAAGGACAGCATTTTCAACAAATGGTGCTGGCACAACTGGCGGTTATCATGTAGAAGAATGCGAATTGACCCATTCTTATCCCCTTGTACAAAGTTTAAGTCTAAGTGGATCAAAGACCACCACATAAATCCAGAGACACTGACATTTATAGAGGAGAAAGTGGGGAAAACCCTCGAAGATATGAGCACAGGAGAAAGATTCCTAAACAGAACAGCAATGGCCTGTGTGGTCAGATCAAGAATTGACAAATGGGACCTTATGAAATTGCAAAGCTTCTGTAAGGCAAAAGACACAGTCAACAAGACAAAAAGGCTACCAATGGATTGGGAAAGGATTTTTACCAATCCTAAATCTGACAGGGGACTAATATCCAACATCTACAAAGAGCTAAAGAAGCTAGACTCCAGAAAAACGAATAACCCCATTAAAAATGGGGTACAGAGCTAAACAAAGAATTCTCAATTGAGGAAATCCGAATGGCTGAGAAACATCTAAAAAAATGTTCAACATCCTTAATCATCAGGGAAATGCAAATCAAAACAACACTGAGATTCCACCTCACACCAGTCAGAATGGCTAAGATCAAAAATTTAGGTGACAGCAGATGCTGGCGAGAATGTGGAGAAAGAGGAACACTCCTCCATTGCTGGTGGGAGTGCAAGCTTGTACAACCACTCTGGAAGTCAGTCTGGCGTTATCTCAGAAAATTGGACATAGTACTACCAGAGGACCCAGAAGATGTTCCAACTGCTAAAAAGGACATGCTCCACTATGTTCATAGCAACCTTATTTATAATAGCCAGAAGCTGGAAAGAACCCAGATGTCCCTCAACAGAGGAATGGATACAGAAAATATGGTACATTTACACAATGGAGTACTAGTCTGCTATTTAAAAAAATGAATTTATGAAATTCTTGGGCAAATGGATGAATCTGGAGGACATAATCCTTAGTGAGGTAACCAATCACAAAAGAAGTCATTGGATATGCGCTCACTGATAAATGGATATTAGCCCAGATGCTTAGAACACCCAAGATACAATCTGCAAAACACATGAAAATCAAGAAGGAAGACCAACGTGTGGATACTTCATTCCTCCTTTGAATAGGAAACAAAATACCCATGAAAGGAGTTACAGAGACAACGTTTAGAGCTAAGATGAAAGGATGGACCATACAGAGACTAACCCACCAGGGATCCATCCCATAATCAGTCACTAAACTCAGACACTATTGCATAGGACAGCAGGTGTTTACTGAAGGGACCCTGATATAGCTGACTCCCACAGAAGTGGATGCTCACAGTCATCCATAAGAGGGAGCACATGGCCCACATTGGAGAAGCTAGAGATAGAACCCCAGGAGCTGAAGGGGTCTGCAACCCTAGAAGAGGAACAACAATATGAACTAAACAGAACCCCCAGAACTCATGTCTCTAGCATCATATGTAACAGAAGATGGCCTAGACAGCCATCATTGGGAGGAGAGGCCCATTGGTACTGCAATCTTTATATGCCCCAATACAGGGGAACGCCAGGGGCAAGAAGTGGGAGTGGGTAGGCAGGGGAGCAGGGATGGGGGAGGGACTTTCAGAATAGCATTTGTAATGTAAATTAAGAATATATCTAATAAAAAAGTAAAAAAAAAATCTTAGGCAAATGGATGGAACTAGAAAATATCATCCTAAGTGAGAGAACACAATCACAAAAGAACACACATGGTATATACTCACTAATAAGTGCTTATTATCCCCCAAACTTGGAATACCCAAGACCCCATTTCCAGATCATGTGAAACTCAAGAAGGAAGACCAAAGTGTGGATGCTTCAGTCCTTCATAGAAAGGAGAACAAAGTACTCATGGAAGGTAGAGGGGAGGAGGGATTTGGAAAGAAGAGAGAAGGGGGAGGGGGACAAATTGGGCACGATCAGTATGAGAGGAGGTGGGGATGATATATAGATGTTCAGGAATTTGAATTGGTGTGTGTAGTAGTGGGAGATGGGGAATTAACAGTAGCCAAGAGCAATCTCAAGATGTCAATAAATCAAGGGGCTTCCAGGATTCAACAGAGATGAGATGAGCTGGAATACCCAAAAAAGGAGAGGAAGAACCCATAGAGGCCATATCTAAAAATAGGCATGGCCCTCTGTTAAACGATAGGGCCACCAACTTAACTCCAATTTTTTTTTTTTACCTAGAATGGCTCTTGTCTAAAGGAAATTTGGCAACAAATTTGGACCAGAAAGACCATACAGAGACTGCCCAACCTGGCCATTCCTCCCATACACAGACACCAAAAGCAGCAACTATTGCAGATGCCAAGAAGTGCTTGCTGACAGGAACCTGTTGTAGCTATCTCTTGAGAGGCTCTCCCAGAGCCTGACAAACACAAAGGCAGATACCCACAGCCAAGCATTGGACTGAGGACCGGGACCTCAATGGAGGAGCTAGAGAAAGGACTGAAGAAGCTGAATGGACTTGCAACCCCATAGAAAGAAGAAAAGTATCAAACAACCAGATTCCCTGAGCTCCCAGGGACTAAACCACCAAGCAAATAGTACACATAGAGACCTTTGGCTCTAAGCCCATATGTAGCACAGGACAGCATTGTCTGGCATCAATAGGAGTAGAGGTTCTTAGTCCTATGAAGGCTCAAGTCCCCAGTATAGGGTAATGCCAGAGCAGTGAGGAGGGTGTAGGTTGGTTTGAGGGGAAGCGCCCTCATAGAAACAGGTGGCAAGAGGATGTGATGGGGGTTCTGGAGGGAAAACTGGGAAAGATGAAAACATTTGAAATATAAATACATATAATATTTAATAAAAACAAGAAAACATTATCTCATAGCAGCTTGTGTTATATGCACAAAACCTGCATAATCAAGTCTCACAAAATTACAGCATTTTGGGCAGGAGTCCTAGACCCAAGCCCAACATATTATAAAGAAGGTGTGACTTAATGGTTGCAAAATGAATCAGTTTCAAACTCTCTTAGCAGTGTAGCCATTGGTAGGTACCTTTATTCTCATGCTTGAGCCAAGAGCCATGTGTATATTGGCTTTAGAATTTGTGTAAGGCAATATTAACATCAAAAAATTGAAAGCATTAACCCCAGAACTCCCTGTGACTAAACCACTAATCAAAGAAACCACATGTTGGGACTCATGGCTCTTGCTGCATATGTAGCAGAGAATGGCCTAGTCAGTCATCAATGGGAGGAGACACCCTTGATCCTGTGAAGGTTCTATGCTCCAGTATAGGGAATGCCAGAGCCAGAAAACAGGAATTGGTGAGTTGGGAAGCAGGGGGAAGGAGATGGGATAGGGAATTTTGGAGGGAAAACTAAGAAATGGGATAACATTTTAAATGTAAATAAAGAAAATAATAAAAAATAAATAGAAAAAATCTGGAAGCAGAAAAACTTTTCTGAGAAAAATAATTCAGAAGCATATAATTATAGCTATGAGGATAGTTTAGAGTGGAAGTTATTAATGAATATATATGATCAAAATGCACTATATTAATGTATGAAAAACTTCTATAGATAAACACATTATTAATAAGGTCAATAAATATCAACTTAGATCTTCCTTAGTACCATTTTCATTCCTATGTAGTCAATGCATACCCATAAAAATGCCTTGAAGCAACAGGCAACCAATAAATAAGTGACCTTTGCTTAAACCTGCAAGGTGGATACTCACTTACTGAGACAATTCAGGGATCTTTTAACCAGACTTGATTATGTCAATGAATCCAGCTCCTGTGGCAGTGAGTAGCAGCCATGGAATGTCTTTCTCACTGGATTCTTCCTCAAAAGCTTTACGCATTTCCTTCAAAATCTACAATGTACTTATAAGTCATTTCAGATATTTTTTTGTGATAACTATGAGTCCTACAAATTATTTAAATGGACATTGACAATTTTTTACTTTATTGTGTAAATACCTCAAAATCATTTAAATTGAATAAATTAATTCATGTCTACCTAATATGTATAGAAATTAAAAGAAAAAAATATTTTGGAATCCACAAGTAGAATACAGGCTCCAATGTCTGTTCAAAGCTGATTCTGAATCCCACACTCTGGAAGTGACTCCCATCTCAGCTTGTATCCTCTTGCAATGGTGCAGAGAGATGCTGGCATTGCTCTGTGGTAGAACCAGCTCATAGGACCTGTATACTGCCTAATCAAATATTGAAATGGGAGGATGATAAAACCTGAGTAAGAAGTCCAATTCAGTGTCTGTTTATAATCCACAGGATTCTATGTGTGTCTAATCATATCTCCAAAATTCAGGTTCCTCTCATAGCTGAATTATTTGGATATTACAGACATTTTTTAAAGACTATGTGTATTTCTTCTGTTCATTTTTCATCTCATTTTTTCTTCTGATACATGTTGTGTGTATTGGTCATTGCATTATGTCTTTTTTGAGAGAGGTTGGGAGAAGACTTGAATTTGGTTGGAAAGTATGTTAAAATAAAATTTTATGAAATAAATAAAGAACGCAAAGCTCCATGTGTTGCCCTGTGGTAAGAGGATGAAATGATGAGATCATGTTACTCATCAAAGTCAGGAGAAAATGGGTGTCATAGATCACTTCAGATGCTAAGCCTATCAATTGTAGCGTGTGTGTTTAAATTTTATCTTGTTTAATGAAATCGCTCATTGTAAAATCCAGTCAGAATCATAATTTAGCTTGCTTTTCAGATTCTATTTCTATCAAAGTTAAAAAAAATCTTGTCATTCACTATTCTTTTTTGTCAAGCTAGATTCCTTTTTTCTATTAGATATTTTCTTCATTTACATTTCAAATGCTATCCCGAAAGTCCCCTATACCCTCCCCCTGCCCTACTCTCCTACCCACCCACTCCTACTTCTTGGCCTTGGCATTCCACTGTACTGGGGCATATAAGTTTTGCTATACCAAGGGCCTCTCTTCTCAATAATGGCCGAATAGGCCATCTTCTAATACATATGCAGCTAGAGACACGAGCTCTGAGGGTTCTGGTTAGTTCATATTGTTGCTCCACATATAGGGTTGCAGATCCATTCAGTTCTTGGATATTCTCTCTAGCTTCTACATTGGGCACCTTGTGTTCCTCCCTAGAGATGACAGTCAGCATCCACTTCCATATTTGCTAGGCACTGACAAAGCCTCACAGGAGACAGCTATATCAGGGTCCTTTCAGCAAAATCTTGCTGGCATATGCAGTAATGTCGGCGTTTGGTGGGTGATTATGGGATGGACCCTGGAGTGTGGTGGTCTCTACATGGTCCACCCTTTCGTATTAGCTTCACACTTTGTGTCTGCAACTCCTTCCATGGATATTTTATTCCCTTTTCTAGGGAGGAATGAAGTATCCATGCATTGGTCTTTCTTCTTGATTTTCTTGTGTTTTGGAAGATGTATCTTTGGAATTCTAGGTTTCTGGACTAATATCCACTTATCATTGAGTGCATATCAAGTGACTTCTTTTGTGATTGGGTTACCTCACTTAGGATGATATCCTCCAGATACATCCATTTGTCTAAGATTTTCATAAATTCATTGTTTTTAATAGCTGAGTAGTACTCCATTATGTAAATGCACCACATTTTCTGTATTCATTCCTCTGTTGAGGGACATCTGGGTTTTTTCCAGCTTCTGGCTATTATAAATAAGGCTGTTATGAACATAGTGGAGCATGTGTCCTTATTACCAGTTGGAAAATCTTCAGGGTATATGCTGGATCAACTGATAGTACTATGTCAAGTTTTCTGAGGAAGCACCACACTGATTTCTAGAGTGGTTGTACCCGCTTGCAATCCTACCAGCAATGGAGGAGTGTTCCTCTTTCTGCACATCCTCTCCAGCATCTGCTGTCACCTGAATTTTTGATCTTAGCCATTCTGACTGGTGTGAGGTGGAATCTCAGTATTGTTTTGATTTGCATTTCTCTGATGATTAAGGATTTCAAACATTTTTTTTACTTTCTTTTTTTTCAACATTTTTATTAGATATTTTCTTAATTTACATTTCAACTGCTATCCCGAAAATCACCTCCCCCATGCCCCCTCCCTGCTCCCCTGACCACCCACTCCTACTTCTTGGCCCTGGCATTTCCATGTATTGGGGCATATAAAGATTGCTGTACCAAGGGGCCTCTCCTCCCAATGATGGCTGACTAGGCCATCTTCTGCTACGTATGGAGCTAGAGACACGAGTTCTGGGGGTTCTGATTAGTTCATATTGTTGTTCCTCTTCTAGGGTTGCAGACCCCTTCCGCTCTTGGAGTTCTATCTCTAGCTTTTCTCCAATGTGGGCCCCGTGCTCCCTCTAATGGATGACTGTGAGCATCCACTTCTGTGGGAATCAGTTATATCAGGGTCTGGTGCTTCTCAGCCCTTTGGCATTGTTCAGTTGAGAAGTCTTTGTTTAGCTCTGTACCACATTTTTTAATGGGGTTATTTGAATTTCTGGAGTTCAGCTTCTTGAGCTCTTTATAGATATTGGATATTAGCTTCCTATCAGATTTAGGATTGGTAAAAATTCTTTCCCAATCCATTGGTGGCCTTTTTGTCTTATTGACAGTATCTTTTGCTTTACAGAAGCTTTGCAATTTTATAGGGTCCAATTTGTCGATTTCTGATCTTACAGCACAGGCCATTGGTGTTCTGTTTAGGAATTTTACCCCTGTGCCCATATCTTCAAGGGTTTTCCCCACTTTCTCCCCTATGAATTTCAGTGTCTATGGTTTAATGTGGAGGTCTTTGATCATCAGCACCTCATGGTACCTCCTCCAAAACTGACCATATAATTGGTCACAAAACAGGCCTTAACAGATACAAAAATATTGAAATTATCCTATGCCTCCTAACAGATCACCATGGACTAAGGCTGATCTTCAATAACAGCAGAAATAATAGAAATCCAACATTCACATGGAAACTGAACAACACTCTACTCAATGATATCTTGGTCAAGGAAGAAACAAAGAAAGAAATTAAAGGCTTTTTAGAGTTTAATGAAAATGAAGCCACAACATACCGAAACTTATGGGACACATTGAAAGCAGTCCTAAGAGGAAAACACATAGCCCTGAGTGCCTCCAAAAAGAAACTAGAGAGAGCATATACTAACAGTCTGACAGAACACCTAGAAACCCTAGAACAAAAGGAAGCAAATTCACCCAAGAGGACTAGATGCCAGGAAATAATCAAACTCAGAGGGGAAATCAACCAAGTGGAAACAAAAAGAACTATTCAAAGAATCAACCAAACCAGGAGCTGGTTCTTGAGAAAATCAACAAGATAGATAAACCCTTAGCCAGACTAACTAGAGGGCAGAGGGAGAGTATCCAAATTAACAAAATCAGAAATGAAAAAGGAGACATAACAACTGATCCTGAAGAAATCCAAAACATCATCAGATCCTACTACAAAAGACTATACTGAACAAAACTGGAAAACCTGGATGAAATGGACAACTTCCTAGAGAGATACCAGGTACCAAAATTAAATCAGGATCAGATTAACAATCTTAACAGTCCCATTTCCCCTGAAGAAATAGAAGCAGCCATCAATAGTCTCCCAACCAAAAAAAGCCCAAGACCAGATGGGTTTAGTGCAGAGTTCTATCAGACCTTCAAAGAAGACCTAATTCCAATTCTCCTCAAACTATTCCACAAAATAGAAATAGAAGGTACTCTACCCAATTCATTCTATGAAGCCACAATTACACTGATACCTAAACCACACAAAGATCCAACAAAGAAAGAGAACTTTAGACCAATATCCCTTATGAATATTGATGCAAAAACGCTCAATAAAATCCTCCCAAACTGAATCCAAGAACACATCAAAATGATCATCCATCATGACCAAGTAGGCTTCATCCCAGGGATGCAGGCTTGGTTTAATGTAAGGAAATCCATCAACGTAATCCACTATATAAACAAACTCAAAGACAAAAATCACATGATCATCTCCTTAGATGCTGAGAAATCATTTGACAAAATCCAGCACACATTCATGTTAAACTTACTAAACACATGAATCTCAAGAAGAATGAAGTTCAAAATGTGGTCTCAGTGCCCCTTCCTAGAATCATGAACAAAGCACTCACTGAAGGAGTTACAGAGATCATGTGTGAAGCTGAATCAAAAGGATGGACCAACCAGTGACGGCGGCTGCCAGGGATCCCTCCCATAATCAGCCACCAAAATAAACACTATAGNGCCTAGTTGGCCATCATTGGGAGGAGAGGCCCTTTGGTCATACAGACTCTATATGCCCCAGAACAGGGGAATGCCAGGGCCATTACGTGGGAGGGGGTGGGTAGGGGAGCAGGGCGGGGATGCGGGAGGGTAAGGGAAAATTTCTGGATAACATGTGAAATGTAAATGAAGAAAATATCTAATAAAGAGAAAAAAAAAGTCATGGAAAGATCTGGGATTCAAGGCCCATACTTAAACATAATAAAAGCAATATACAGCAAACCAGTATCCAACATCAAAGTAATTGGAGAGAAGCTGGAAGCAATCCCACTAAAATCAGGGACTAGACAAGGCTGCCCACTTTCTCCCTACCTTTTCAATATAGTACTTGAAGTCCTAGCCAGAGCAATTCGACAATGAAAGGAGATCAAGGTGATACAAATTGGAAAGGAAGAAGTCAAAATATCACTATTTGCAGATGATATGACAGTATATATAAGTGACCCTAAAGATTCTACCAGAGAACTTTTGAAACTGATAAACAGCTTCAGCGCAGTAGCTGGATATAAAATTAACTCAAACCAATCAGTGGCCTTTCTCTACACAAAAGATAAACAGCATGAGAAAGAAATTAGGGAAACAACACCCTTCACAATAGTCACAAATACTATAAAATACCTTGGTGTGACTTTAACGAAGGAAGTGAAAGATCTGTATGACAAGAACTTCAAGTCTCTGAAGAAAGAAATTGAAGAAGATCTCAGAAGATGGAAAGATCTCCCATGGTCATGGATTGGCAGGATTAATATAGTCAAAATGGCTATTTTGCCAAATGCTATCTACAGATTCAATGCAACCCCCATCAAAATTCCAACTCAATTCTTCACTAGGATAGAAAGGGCAATTTTCAAATTCATCTGGAATAATAAAAAACCTAGGATAGCAAAAGCTATCCTCAACAATAAAAGAGCCTCTGGTGGAATCACCATGCCTGACCTCAAGCTGTACTACAGAGCAATTGTGATAAAAAAAAAAAAAACTGCATGGTACTGGTATAACAACAGACAGGTAGACCAATGGAATAGAATTGAAGACCCAGAAATGAACCCACACATCTTGGGTCACCTTATCTTCGACAAGCGATCTAAAACTATCCAGTGGAAAAAAGACAGCATTTTCAATAAATGGTGCTGGAACAACTGGTGGTCAACATGCAGAAGAATGTGAATTGATCCATTCCTTCCTCCTTTGTTTAGTTTTATACCTCATTTTTAACAGGCTTATTCAGTTTTCTGTATTCTAACTTCTTCAGTTTTTTGTATGTATTGGATTTTAGCCCTCCATCAGACATAGTACTGGTAAAAATCTTTTCCCAATCTGTTGGGTGCCATTTTGTCTTACTGACAGCTTCCTTTGCCTTACAGAATTTTTACAATTTTATGAGGTCCTATCTTTCAATTGTTGATCTTAGAGCATAAGCGGTCAGTGTTGTTTTTTTGGAAATTTTCCCCTGTGCCCAAGTGTTCCAGGCTCATTCCCCACTTTCTCTTCTATTAGTCTCAGTGTACCTGGTTTTATTTTAGAGGCCATTGAACCACTTGGACTTGAGCCTTATGCAAGGATATAAAAATGAATCCATTTGCATACTTTTACATACTTACCTCCAGTTGAACCAGCACCATGAGTTGAAAGTGCTGTCTTTTTTCCACTGAATGGATTTAAATCCTTTGTAAAAGATCAAGTGACAATTGATGTGGGGGTTTTTTCTAAGTCTTTTATACTGTTCCATTTATCTACTTGCCTGTCTCTGTACCAATACTATGAAGTTTTTTTCTTTATCACTATTGAGCCTGAGGTCAGAAATAGTGAATCCTGCAGTTCTTTTATTGTTGATAATAGTATTCACTATCCAGGGTTTTTGGTTATTTCAAATAAATTTGAAATTTGCTCTTTTGAACTGTATGAACAATTGAGTGGGAAATTTGATGGGGATCACATTGAATATATTCATTGCTTTTGGCAAGATGGACATTTTTATTATATTTATCGTCCCAATCTGTGAGGTTGGGTGTTTTTTTTTTTTCTTTTCATTTTCTTTTAATTCTTTATTCAGGGACTTAATGTTCTTTTAATAAAGACTATTGTTTGCTAAGTTAGAGTCACACCAAGGTATTTTAATATTCTTTGTGACTATTGTGTAGGTTGTTGTTTCTCTAATTTCTTTATCAGACAGTTTATTCTTTGAGTAGTGGAAGTCTAATTATATTTTTGAATTGGTTTTCTATCCAGCCACATTGCTGAAGTTATTTATCTGTTGTATCAGATCTCTGGTTGAATTTTTGGGGCCAAGTAATTATACTACCATATCATCTGCAAATAATCATATTTTGATGTCTTCCTTTCCATTTTGTATCCCTTTTACCTGCTTTTGTTGTCTAATTGCTCTAGCTAGGACTTTGAGTAGTATATTGAATAGGTAGGTAGAGAGTGTGCAGCCTTGTCTAGTACCTGATTTTGCTAGGGTTGCTTCAAGTTTAGCTCCATTTAGTTTGATGTTGGCTACTGGTTTGCTGTATATTGCTTTTGCTATGTTTAGGTATAGGCCTTGACTTTCTGATCTTTCCAAGACTTTTACCATGAAGGGGTGTTGAATTTTTCAGATGCATTCTCAGCATCTAATGGGATGATGTGTTTTGTTTTGTTTTGTTTTGTTTTGCTTTGCTTTGTTTTGTTTTGTTTTGTAGTGGATTAAAATGATGGATTTCCATATATTGAAGCATTCCTCCATCTCCTGGCTGATAGTCCATGACAAACAAGTCTTAATGGCTAATGTCAAAAACTCACGTGACAGCAGATGCTGGTGTTGATGTGGAGAAAGAGGAACACTACTCCATTAAAAGCTGTTACAACTCCTCTGGAAATCATCCTGGTGTTCCTCAGAATACTGGACATAGTACTTCTTGAGGGCTCAGCTAGGCCACTCCAGAGCATATACCCAAAAGATGTTCCAACATAAAGAAGGACACATTCTCCATTATGTTCATAATAGCCTTATTTATAATAGCCAGAATCTGGGAAGAACCCAGATGTCCTTCAACAGAAGAATGGATACAGAAAATACCGTACATTTCCACAATGGTATACTAATCAAATACTAAAAACAATGACTTCATGAAATTCTTAGGCAAATGGATAGAACTAGAAAATATCATCCTGAGTGAGGGAACACAATCACAAGAGCACATATATGGTATGCACTCACTAATAAGTGGATTTTAACCCCCAAATTTGGAATACTTAAGACACCATTTCCAGATCATGTGAAGCTCAAGAAGAAGGAAGGCCAAAGTGTGGATGCTTCTGTCCTTCTTAGAAAGGAAACAAAGTACTCATGGAAGGTAGAGCTTGGGAGGAATTTTGGAAGAAGAGAGGAAGGGGAGTAGGAAAAGTCGGGCAGGATCAGTATGAGAGGAGATGGAGATGATATAGTAATGTTCAGAAATTTGAATAAAAGTGTGTAGTATTGGGGTATGGGGAACTAACAGGAACCACCAAAAAGCCCAATAAGCCAACAAATCAAAGGGCTTCCAGGATTCAACAGGGATGAGATGAGCTGGAAAGCCCAACAAAAGAGAGGAAGAACCCATAGAGGCCATATCAAAAAGTTAGGCATGGCCCTCTGTTAAAGGATGGGGCCACCAACTTAACTCCAATTATTTAACCAGAATAGCTCTTGTCTAAAGGAAATTTGGAAAAAATTTGGACCACAAAGTGAAGGAAAGACTATACAGAGACTGCCCAACCTAGCCATCTCTCCCATATACAGACACCAAAAGCACACAATATTGCAGATGCCAACAAGTGCTTGCTGACAGGAACCTGTTGTAGCTATCTCTTGAGAGGCTCTGTAAGACCCTGACAAACACAAAGGCAGATACTCACAGCCAAGCATTGGACTGAGCCCAGGGACTTCAATGGAGGAGCTAGAGAAAGGACTGAAGAAGCTGAGTGGATTTGCAACCCCATAGAAAGAAGAAAAGTATCAACCAACCAGATCCCCTGAGCTCTCAGTGACTAAACCACCAAGCAAATAGTACACATAGGGAGACCTTTGGCTCCAGCCCCATATGTAGCACAGGACAGCATTGTCTGGCATCAATAGGAGTAGAGGTTCTTAGTCCTATGAAGGCTCAATTCCCCAGTATAGGGTATTCCAGGGCAGTGAGGAGGGTGTAGGTTGGTTTGAGGAGAAGCACCCTCAAAGAAACAGGTGGAAATAGGATGTGATGGGGGTTCTGGAGGGAAAACTGGGAAAGGGGATAACATGTGAAATGTAAATCCATATAATATCTAATAAATACAAGAAAACATTATCTCATAGCACCTTGTGTTATATGCACGATACCTGCAGGATATCAAGTCTCACAAAATTATAGCATTTTGGGCAATAGTTCTAGACCCAAGCCCAACATATTATAAAGAAGTTGTTACTTAATGGCTGCAAAATGAATCAGTTCCAACCTCTCTTAGGAATGTGGCCATTGGTAGGTGCCTGTATTCTCATGGATGAGCCAAGAGCTATGGGTATATTGGCTTTAGAATTTGTGTAAGGCAATATAAACATCATTAAAAACTGAAAGCATTAATCCCAGAACTCCCTGTGACTAAACCACTAATCAAAGAAACCACATGTAGGGACTCATGGTTATTGCTGCATATGTAGCAGAGAATGGCCTAGTCATTCATCAATGGGAGGAGATGCCCATAGTCTTGTGAAGGTTCTAAGCTCCAGCACAAGGGAATGCCAGGGGCAGAAAGCAGGAATGGGTGTGTTGGGAAGCAGGGGGAGCATGAGGAAATAGGGAATTTTGGAGGGAAAACTAAGTAATGGAAGAACATTTGAAATGTGAATAAAGAAAATATCTAATAAAAAACAAATAGAAAAAATCTTAAAGCAGAAAACATTTTCTGAAAAAAATAATTGAGAGGGATATTATTACAGCTATTAGGATGATTTAGAGAGGAAACTATTAATGAATGTATATGATAAAAATACACTATATTAATGTATGAAATATTTCTATAGATGAACACATCATGAATAATGTCAATAAACATCAAGTTAGAAATCTTTCTTAGCACCATTTTCATTCTATTTCATTGAAGCAACAGGCAGCCAATAAATAAGTGACCTCTGCTTAAACCCGCACAGGAGTCCTGAAGATGGATCCTCACTTACTGAGACAGTTCAGGGATCTTGTAACCAGACTTGATTATGTCAATGAATCCAGCTCCTGTCACAGTGAGTAGCAGCCTTGGAATTTGTTTCTCAATGGATTCTTCCTCAAAAGCTTTACGCATTTCCTATAAAAAGTACAATATACTTATAAGTCATTTCAGATATTTTTGTGATAACTGTGAGCCCTATAAATTATTTAATGAACATTTACATTTTTTACTTTATTGTGTAAATACCTTATAAATCATTGAAATTGATTATATTAATTTATGGCTACCTAATATGTATAGAAATTTTAAATATATATATATATATATATATATATATATATATATATATATATATATATATATATATATATATGGAATCCACGAGTAGAATACAGGCTCAAATATCTGTTCAAAGCCAATTCTCAATACCACACTCTGGAAGTGACTCCCATCTGAGCCTGTATACTCTTGCAATTGTGTAGAAAAAAGCTGGCATTGCTCTGTGGTAGAACCAGCCCATAGGACCTGTATACTGCCTAATCAAATATTGAAATGACAGGATGGTAAGACCTGAGTCAGAGGTCCAATTCAGTGTCTGTTTATAATCCACAGGATTCTATGTGTGTCTAATCCTATCTTCAAATTCAGGTTCCTCTCATAGCTGAATCATTTGGATGTGACCAACATTTATTAAAAGAATATGTGTATTTCTTCTGTTCATTTTTCTTCTCATTTTTTCTTCTGATATGTTTTGTGTGTATTGTTCATTGCATTATTTCTTTTTTTGAGAGAGGTGGGGAGAAGACTTGAATTTGGTTGAGCACAGAGGTAGGAAAGTAAGGTAAAATAAAATTTTGTAAAATGAAGAAAGAAAGCAAAGCTCCATGTGTTGCCCTGTGGTAAGAGGATAAAACGATGAGACCATGCTACTCGTCACAGTCAGGAGAAAATGGGTGTTATAGATCACTTCAGATGCTAAGCATATCAACTGTAGCATGTATGTTTAAATTTTGTCTTGTTTAATGAAATCACTCATTGTAAAATTCAGACAGAAGCATAATTTAGTTTACTTTTAAGATTATATTTCTACCAAAGTTAGTTAAAAAACAAATCTTGTTATTCACAAGTTTATAATATTAAAAATTTTTAGAGGCAGGGTAAGAATACACTGAGTGTACTGATTATGAAAATAATTTGTTGCTAAGTGTCTAGAAGAACAGAATAAAAATATTAATACATAAACAATGTTTTTTAAAATTCCTTTTAGGAGAAATTGAATTTATTTCTTTAGACCATCTATGGACATAAAGGCCTTGTGCACGCACATAAGCACCAGAGAAACTGGGGAAGTTAAAAATACAGCTTCCCTCTACAAGAGATTACGATGTATAGGTGTTCTTCTTGGATTTCTAGCAATGATGCAGGTTTACAACTGGGCGATCCTTTGATTTCTGATAAATCAGGCTCTTCCCATATGTGCTAGAATGTCCTTTTCTCAAACCCTTTCCCTGGAAAACCTTGAGCTTCACTTTTAGGCTATAAATCCCATCCTTATAAGTGATATAATTTGGGCTTTACAACAGCCTAAGTGACTTGTATGCTATCTTATGTCATCTGGATAATACTGACAGCCACACACTTTATGTTTACCACAGTGGAGCTGGAGAGATACCCAAAGCATGGACAGTTTCTCTGAGTCCACGGTACCCATTGTCATGAAATTGTCCAGATGTGTTTTGTAAATAATATCAGGGTAAATATGTGTTAAACTGTTATAAATTTTGACTAAGTTAATTGTTATTTGAACAATTATTTCAAAAATATTTTGTGCCTATATATGACTAAAGAAAAATGGTCTGGGCCCACCTCTAGAGTCCTGGTCTAGCACTTGTTACAATAAATGGAGGCTGAACCAAGTTTCATTTTTTCCTCACTCTGATTGTTTTTTTCTTTTTTCTTCATAATGAATGGCATGCAAGTAATCACCACAAGAATTGCTTTATATTCCACTCATTTGCATTGGTGATCACCTATAATCTTTTAACTCATAACTTCATACTGCTGAATAAGTTCCCTTAAAATATTACCAGCATCTTTTATCACCAGTTCAGTCAAAATAGCTATGTTTCCAAGAAGTGGGTATTTCTTCACATTATGCATCAGTCATCTAGCTAAGACCATCTTGCCAGTTCCCACAGACTCAGCAGGTCTTTGGATATTGGAATTAATGCTTATTGTATAGATTTTATACCTAAGAAAATCTTATTCACGGAGGACAATAAACAAGTTGATTCCATGGAAGACATTCTGCTTCCTTCATTCATTTACCTTAATCCTGAGATCAGATGTAAGAGCATTTTGGATGGTATGGGCAATTCTCTGGACATTGATCCTGTGATTTTATTTTATTTTTTATTTTTTCATGGGGAATATCAGGTTAATACACAAGAAAGATTAGTATCATTATCTTTGAATGGACAGTCTTGGACACTGAATAATTAAATGAAATTTAGGTTCACACTAGTCTTCAGAGACAAGTGAGTAAATATTACACAATTCTTCCATGGATATTGATTTCCTAAGAGTTCGAAAGAACTTGCCTGATTCTAAGCCAAAGGGCAGGACAAATGTTTTCTAAAGAGAATTAAGAATTGTGACAAAGTAAGAATTGGATTGTGCTTGGTTTTTAAAATCTGTTTAATGATTGATACAACTCTGAGGTTTGGTAAAGAGCGGAGTTGCAAGTAATCAGAGAACTATGAGAAGGAATTTTGTTCTGTCCCCAAATATAGTCAAAAGTTTTAAGTTCAGATTCATTATTACATATACAGTGATCTACAAAACTATTCAACGTGAATAAAAATGAAAAAGAGACCCTGCTGAGGATCACATAATTAAGAAGGAAATTAGCTAGAAATCAAGGAAAACATTGCTACTTGTCTCAATATGTCTGCTCCTATCTTCTTGTGTATATTCACATACTGTTCCTCCTCTCCTTTACTTGGTGAGATATTACTCTACTTTAATTGCTCTTAGAGAACTTAAAGAATGTGATATTGACAGTTGAAATAATCTTGTCTTGATTTAATATTTTTGAAATTAAAATTGGTCCAAAGGCAAACACCAATATTGATAAACAATCACTATGATAGATGAGGCTATAAATAATGATAATATGCAGTAGACACTCAGAAAACAAATCAACAAACTGCCTATTCTTTCACTCAACTCAGAAGTAGCACCTCTCTTCACACCTATTCCATCTTTAAAGTCATTTGTAAGAACACATTATAAAAATCAGGTCCTTTTTTGGCCTTTTCTCTTGACACAAAATTGTGTTTTGTTTTTGTTTTTTAGCAATATTTTATTAGATATTTTCTTCATTTACATTTCAAATGCTATCCCAAAAGTCCCCTATACTCTCCCCTCGCCCTGTTCACCTACCCACTCACTCCCACTTCTTGGACCTTACATTCACCTGTACTGGGTCATATAAAGTTTGCTAGAGAAAGGGGCCTCTCTTCCCAATGATGGCTGACTAGGCCATCTTCTGCTACATATGCAGCTAGAGACACGAGCTCTAGGGGTACTGGTTAGTTCATATTGTTGTTCCACCTATAGAGTTGCAGACCCCTATATCTCCTTGGTTACATTTTCTAGCTCCTATATTGGGGGCCCTGTTTTCCAACCTATAGATGACTGTGAGCGTCTACTTCTATATTTGCCAGGCACTGGCAAAGCTTCACAGGAGACAGCTATATCAGGGTCCCTTCAGCAAAATCTTGCTGGCATATGCAGTAGTGTCTGTGTTTGGTGGCTGATTATGGGATGGATCCCCAGGTGGGGCAGTTTCTGGATGGTCCATTCTTTCGTCTTAGCTCCAAACTTTGGCTCTGCATCTTCTTCCATAAATATTTTATTCCCTATTCTAGGGAGGAATGAAGTATCTACATGTTGTTCTTCCCTTTTGATTTTCTTGTGGTTTGGGAGTTGTATCTTGGGTATTCTAGGTTTCTAAGCTAATATCCACTGATAAGTGAGTGCATATCAAGTGACATCTTTTGTGATTGTGTTACCTCACTCAGAATGATATCCTCCAGATACATCCATTTGCCCAAGAAAAATTGTGTTTCTTTCATTTGACTATTTGTCACTTTCCTCTTCTCTGTTGTACTTCATCATATTACAAAGACTTTCCTTGTTACTTCCATGCTCAGATGACTCTTCCACGAGATATTTCTTATTGTTATTCAGATCTCATCATTGGATATCACATCAGAAGTCATCAGACTGTGACCTCAACAATTTAACATCACATATTAGCCATCAAACCATAAGATAATTATATGTGCAGTACAGTTATTATGTCTTCCAATACTATACTCTATTTCTCATTTGTGTGGCCTTTAAATTGTTCTTAAGTTCCCCTCATTTAAAGTCTTACCAGATATTTTTTTGGACCCTTTATTTTTCCCTGATCACACACAAATCACTGAATTCACATTTCCCATTCATAGATAATAAAATAATCTTTGCAGCCTCCTGTATTTCTTTGTCAATTGTGATATCTCTGAGAGTAGAGTGAAAGAGTTTTCTCCTGTTGGTCCATTAACTGCACAATATGCTGTGTGTGTGGACACAGTGCCAAGCACACAAGTACAAAGCTTCATTCTTCAATATTGCCTTGGAAGATTTTTTCTTTTTTTTAATTAGATATTTTCTTCATTTACATTTCAAGTGCTATTCCATTAGTCCCCTATACCCTCCCCCCACCCTGCTCCCCCACCCACCCTCTCCCACTTTTTGGGCCTGGCATTTCCCTATACTGGGGCATATAAATTTTGCCAGATCAAGGGGCCTCTCTGCCTAATAATGGCCAACTAGGCCATCTTCTAATATATATCCAGCTAGAGACACAAGCTCTGGGGGTTCTGATTAGTTCATATTGTTGTTCCATCTATAGGGTTGCAGACCCCTTCTGCTCTTGGGTACTCTCTCTAGCTCCTACGTTTTTGTTTTTTTTTTTTTTTCTTATTAGAACAAATTCTTTTCTTATTAGAAAAAAAATTTTCTTATTAGATTTTATTTTTCTTATTACCTATTTGGGTGACTCAACAGTCTTTACTCAGATTATATTTCTGACTTTGCTGCTTTGGATCACAATTTGTATTCTACTCTTTGTGCACAAAAACACTTTAAAGTTTTTGTTTGTTTTTCTTTTTCTTTGACCATACTTTATTTTATATATAGCAATAAAATTCGGATGTTCAATTCACTATAGTGGAATGATTTCACAACTTTTTTTTTTCTGTCACTTTTGTTTTTTTTTTCAACTTTTATTAGATATTTTCTTCATTTACATTTCAAGTGTTATCCAGAAAGTTGCCTATATCCTCCCCCCTCCTGGCCCTGCTCCCCTATCCACCCGCTCCCACCCCTTGGCCCCGGCGTTCCCCTGTATTGGGGCATATAAAGTCTGCATAACCAAGGAGCCTCTCTTCCCACTGATGGCCAACTAGGCCATCCTCTTCTATATATGCAGCTAGAGACACGAGCCCAGGGGGTACTAGTTAGTTCATGGTTATTCTTCCACCTATAGGGTTGAAGATCCCTTCAGCTCCTTGGGTACTTTCTCTAGCTCCTTCTTCCTTGGGAACCCTGTGTTCCATCTAATAGCTGACCGTGAGCTTNGCTATATCCGGGCCCTTTCAGCACCATCTTGCTGGCATATGCTATAGTGTCTATGTTTGGTGACTGATTGTGGGATGGATCCCTGGCAGCCGCAGTCGTTGGGTCCATCCTTTGGATTGAGCTGCACAAATGCTCCCTTTAACTCTTTCAATGTGTGCTTTGTTCTTAATTCTAGGAAGGGGTGACGTGTCCAAATTTTGATCTTCCTTCTTCTTGAGTATCATGTGTTTAGTAAATTATATCTTGGGTAGTCTAGGTTTCTGGGCTAATATCCACATATCAGTGATTACGTGTTATGGATTTCACAACTTTTTAAACAGAAAGAAGGTCAGGAATAGTTCAGGGCAAAGAATGTACTCCCTCAGAGCAAATGAGAAAAAGAGAACTCACTTCCCATTTTTATTTTCACTTCTCACCATTGTAGGCAGTGACTAGTCATGTGTGATTCCAGTGCACTTATTACAAAGGAATCAAACAAAAGCCCAACGCTAACAATTTCTGCCTCAAAGTACTGATATATGTTGTGTGTCTTTAGAATATAAATATGTAACTTACTACTTCAATACTTAGAAAAATAAATTTAGATAACAACCACTAAAACTAGGGTGAAACAGGTCTATATCCTTGCCTGGACCCTATCCTTCCTTGATACTTAATATCAACTTCTCTTTGTCACTTATCTAAATCTTTGAACTTGGCCCACGCTGAACACATGTGTGTGTGTGTGTGTGTGTGTGTGTGTGTGTGTGTATAGAAGAAGAATCACTTTCCTAAGGAGAAAAGGAGTATCAGGACAATATAGAAGTACAAAGGGAGGAAAAATAGTTGGTACACTGTATAGAAAGTATTCAGGGTTGAACAGAGCTTCTGCAACATGGACCCGTGCCTGGAAAGACAGCAGAAAGAAGAAAACTCATTCAAAAAGTATAATAATAAAACTAGTAAAATACAACTATAAATATATAGCATGGAAAACTATACAAACTGCACAGATACTTAAGGATGAGTAATACTTTTTAATGACCAGTGTGCTATTGAACAATCAGTGGGGAAATGAAAAATATCTAAAGTCAAATGAAAATATAAAAACAAAATTGTAAGTATATTTGGAGTAGAGATAAGGAAGTTCCAAGAGAAAATGTAAGTTAAAATGTATAGGCATGAGTTTCTGGACCACAAAGGGTCACCCAGACCCTGTCAGCACAGGTCAGCTCACGGACTGCAAAGGGTGAGTGAGCAAAGAGCTGAGCAGTGCACCTTTTGTGACAGACCAGCTTGGGGCTCTAGACATGCAGGATCCCTCCCTGCCTAAGGAGAGTTCTCCCTCTGCCTGGGGGAGGGCCTTCCCGAAGGAACTGGTGAGAGAGCCATATTGCACCCAGGTCACACAGAAACCAGTCTGTTCACATCAGCTCAGGTACTACAAAGGGTCCCACAGAGACCAGTCTGTGCAGGTGAGTGTGCAGACTGCAGAGGCAACATATCTTTTAGGACAGGCCCTATATAGGGTCTTCAACTTTGCCTAAGAGGCAGATCTGAACACCAACACTCGTTGACCTTTCCTGCAAGAGGAGAGCTCGCCTGCTGAGACTACTCTGACCACTGAGATTCAGGAGAGAGCTGGGCTCCCAATTCTGCTCACAGAGGCCAACAGAATCACAGTAGGAACAAGCTCCAACCAGAGACAACTATAACAACCAACTCCAGAAATTACCGGATGGCGAAAGGCAAACGTAAGAATATTAATAACAGAAACCAAGACCACTCACCTTCTTCAGAACCCAGCACTCCCACTTCAGCCAGTCCTGGATAAACCAACAAAACCGAAAAATAAGACTTGGATTTAAAATCATATCACATGGTGCTAGTAGAGGACATGAAGAAGGACATTAAGAAGGACATGAATAACTCACCTAAAGAAATGCAGGAGAACAATGCTAAAGAGGTGAAAGTCCTTAAAGAGGAAACACTAAAATCCTTCAAATAAATACAGGAAAACACAACCGAACAGGTAATGGAATTGAACAAAACCGTCCAGAACCTAAAAAGTGAAATAGAAATAATAGAGAAAACCCAAAGTGAGACAACTTTGGAGATAGAATCACTAGGAAAGAAATCAGGAACCATAGATGTGAGCATCAGCAACAGAATACAAGAGATGGAAGAGAGAATCTCAGGTGCAGAAGATTCCATAGAGAACATCCCGTGTTGTTAGTTTCTTTTACGCTTTACGTTTTTCTGGGATTGAGTTTGAAGGTCCTTTAGGTCATGTGTTACTCTTCTGGTTTGGATGCCTATTATCATCTACTTTTTCTAAAGTTGAATCTCCCGGTCGTTTATAGAAGTTGTTTTATTATCTTCTTTTAAAGGGTTTGGATTTCTTTCTCTACGGGTACTTGTAACAAGAAGCCTACAGAACTCCAAATAGACTGGACCAGAAAAAAATTCCTCCTGACACATAATAATCAAACCAACAAATGCACTAAATAAAGATAGAATATTAAAAGCAGTAAGGGAAAAAGGTCAAGTAACATATAAAGGCAGGTCTATTAGAATTACACCAGACTTCTCACATGAGAAGATGAAAGCCAGAAGATCCTGGACAGAGGTTATTCAAACCATAAGAGAACACAAATGCCAACCCACGTTACTATATCCAGCAAAACTCTCAATTAACATAGAGGGAGAAATCAAAGTATTTCATGATAAATCCAAATTCACATATCTTTCCACGAACCCAGCCCTTCAAAGGATAATAAAAGGAAACCACCAAAACAAGGATGGAAACTACACCCTAGAAAAAAAAATAAAAAGTAATCCTCCAACAAAAAAAGACAGCCCCAAGAACAGAATACCAACTTTAACAATAAAAATAACAGGAAGCAACAACTACTTTTCTTTAATTTCTCTTAACATCAATGGACTCGATTCCCCAATAAAAAGACATAGCCTAATAGACTGGCTACACAAACAGGACCCAATGTTTTGCTGTGTACAGAAAACGCTCCTTAGGGAAAAAGACACTACCTTAGGGTAAAAGGCTGGAAAACTGTTTTCCAAGCAAATGATCCAAAGAAAAAAGCTGGAGTAGCCATTCTAATATCCGATAAAATTGACTTTCAAACCTAAACATGATAAAAGCAATATACAGCAAACCAGTGGCCAACATCAAACTAAATGGAGAGAAGCTGGAAGCAATCCCACTAAAATCAGGGACCAGACAAGGCTGCCCACTTTCTCCCTACCTATTCAATATAGTACTTGAAGTCCTAGCCAGAGCGATTCCACAACAAAAGGAGGTCAAGGGGATACAAATTGGAAAGGAAGAACTCAAATTATCGCTGTTTGCAGATGACATGATAGTATATATAAGTGACCCCAAAAACTCCACCAGAGAACTCCTAAACCTGATAAACAGCTTTAGTGCAGTAGCTGGATATAGAATCAATTCAAACAAATCAATGGCCTTTCTCTATACAAAGGATAAACTGGCTGAGAAAGAGATCAGGGAAACATCACACTTCACAATAGTCACTAACAGTATAAAATATCTTG
>LR754073.1:0-22158 GCA_902729485.2 Mus minutoides
CTCTTGGTGATAGTCAGGACTCTTCTCGTTGTGTCTCAGTCCGGTTCAGATATAGTCCTTCTTCTACCTGAGGACTAAAACACATATAGTTCCTCTCAACATACTTTATAGCCATAAACAGACTGATCCCCCTCCATTTTACCCCCACCACTCCCACCTTCCCCCACCACTGCCCTCCCACTGAGACAGAGTTCTGTTCCACTTTACTTTCTGAATGCACCAGGTGTCCCATGGGCCACAACAGCTGCATACTCTCCAGGTTCATAGTCTCTGGGAGATAGGACTCTTCCCATTGTGTCTCAGTCTGGTTCAGATATAGTCCTTCTTCCTTCTACCTGAGGACTAAAACACATATAGTCCCCCTCAACACATTTTATAGCCATAAACAGAGTGATCCCCCTCCTACATTTTACCCCCACCACTCCCACCTTCCCCCACCACTGCCTCCCACTGAGATAGAGTTGTTCCATTTTACTTTCTGAATACACTGAGAGCCTTTGAAATCCACGTTCTCCTCCATTTAGCATGATGCCAAGTTGGGAGACTGAAGGCCATCAGCTAGCACTATGCTTTGGTCCATGTGGACTGGCAGACCCTCTGTGCACTCTCAGTAGCTGACTCACCTTGTAGCAGTTGGCAGAAGTTCCCTGTTCAGATCTCTCTCTGGTTCTGCCCACTGGGGACTAGGGAAGAGTTCTGTTAAGAGGCTGTATAATCGTAGACATCTTTGCTTGTACCTGGTGCTGGCATCCTCTGTAGTCTTGCAGAACTCTCATACAAGTGGCAAATCTCTGCCATGTTCATTTGAGTCAAGCATAAACCTGAGGTTAATTTATCCCAGGTCTCATTTGATGGTTTACTTTCTTGTGATATTACTCTCTCAGAATTCAAGTGTCCTATCCAGTTCTCTCCTGGGAACAATCACCCTAGGTTTGAACTATTTCTGGCAATAGAATTCCTGCAGATCATGAGCGTCCTATCCAGTTTATTCCTGCAGCTTTGGTAGAAAGGAGTCACCACTGTTTGCTATCTGCTTGTTCAACTCCCCTGTCAATCCCAACACTTAGGAAGTGGAGGCAGGAGGAACTGGCGTCAGCTACACAGTGAGTTTGAGGCCAATCTGTGCCCTATGAGCCCTTGTTTTGTTTTTTTAAAGAAAAATCAAGATATACAAGAAAAGTTAGCTGATATGAGAATGATCTAGTTGCTCAGAACACTACTTGTTAACTTACAGGGAAGTGACCTAGGTAACAAGGGGACTTTATGTAACACACTGCAAAGAAATAAAAAGTAAATCCCAGCACTGGGGAGGCAGAGGCAGGCGGATTTCTGAGTCTGAGGCCAGCCTGGTCTACAGAGTGAGTTCCAGGACAGCCAGGGCTACACAGAGAAACCCTGTCTCAACAACCAAAAAAAAAAAAACCAAAAAAAAAAAAAAAGTAGCTGAGTTCTCTGAAGCCAGTTGATCAACTTCTTTGTGTCTCTTTATATTTGTCAGCTCCCTGGAGTCTCCTCCTAGTATCAGTCTAAAAAAAAAAAGTCTGGAAAGCAGCTTATTCTGTTCCCTACCTTAGCCAGGACCAGGAATGGTGTAGACCACCATTATCACTGGCTATGACCCTGGACACAACCTCCAGTGAGCCACTGACTCTACCCACTACTCTATCCTACAGCTGTTTAGATCCTGCAGCCTGAAAAATCTGGGCTCAGAATGGGTTGAATAACCACTATAGCTCTAACTTTTACAGCTTAGGTGTGTGTGCTGTATATTTAGCTATACATATGCACACCCAAATACACACACACACTGCCTGAAGCAGTTCAAATGCAAACAATCTGAAATACAAAAGAAATTATCAAAACTTGCCCCTCCCGCAACCTACCCAACCCATCCCTCCCCTTCCCACAAAGCCCCCTCCCCTTTCCTTTTCCACTTCTGAAAACTGACTTCCCCTTTGAGCAATTTCTGCTCTGTATCCCCCCCCCCCCTTTTTTTAACTCACTGAGAGTTTGACAGCCAGCCTTGCCTCCCACAGTGGAGGCAAGAATCCTTCCTTGAAAAATTCATAGATTTACACAAAGGGCAATCCTCTGGCGAGCAAAATGCTTTACTCTGCTGCTGGGGTCCACTATCATAATCTTGGAGGTACACTGTTGGGCCCTCAGCTTCTGACATATTCATATCGGTGGCCATGAAGTAAGGTGGCATCTGAGGTTCTGTGACTGTTCTTGGTGGCGGGGATGGAGTGGATATGACAGGGAAGGGGTTTTCATATGAGTATGAAAATGAGGCAGGGAGTTGGATTGTAACAGGTTGTGGGGAGCCTTCCAACCCCCACTCGGACCCCAATGGCCTGGAGTCAGGACCTGTGGGTGTTCCCATAGATTTGCCTTCCTTCTCCTGCATCTCTAAGCCCTGGGGATAAGTGTTCCACTGCATAGATCTAAGATGGTCCAGGGTGCTTCCTTCCATCGCCCATATGGATGCCCTAGTGGCAGCAATGGCTTGAGCCCCTCCCATCTCCTCTGGTTTACACTCTGCTCTTTGACTAGCTGTCACCTCTTCTTTCTCTCCTGCATTTTGTATCTCGGGCCCTGTCTGTGTCCCTTCAGCGGCGGCAGCAGCTGTAGCTGCAGCTGCAGCGGCGGCGGCAGCGGCAGCAGCAGCAGCAGCAGCAGCAGCTACAGCAGGAGTAACAACAGCAGCAGCAGCTACAGTAGGAGGAACAACAGCAGCAGCAGCTACAGTAGGAGGAACAACAGCGGCGGGGACACTAGTCATGATTGGCATCTGTGCAACTGGAACAGCCCTCAGCTCCTGGAGAGAAGTGAGCAGAGTTGAAACACATTCCTGGAATGGGTGTAGGGGGGGTCGGGTCTGGGGTATGGGTGTAGGGGCAGGACTGGAGTATGGGTGTAGGGGTGGACTGGGGTATGGGTATAGGGGTAGAAATAAGACTGGGTTAGGAGGTAATCTTACTGCGTGTAGTAGCTTCAGTCTCATCAGGTCTCGCTCTCTCTGCAACTCTGCGAGCTTGGTGTGGGCCAAATGAAGCTGGTAGGCGGCCTCCTTGCGTTCCATCTCGTGCTGGTCCGTGAGCTTCTTCATGTCCAATGCCAGGGCATGCGCCGCAGACCTGTGCAGGCTGGCGAAGTCATGCAGCCACTGCACCCTGCGCCCCTGCAGCTGGCTCTGCCTGAAAGCAAAGCGAACCCCCAAGGCCAGGGTGCTCCAGGCACAGGCTTCCTGGACATCGCGAGGCACCTCACTCCTATCCAGGAGGTCTTTGAGCTTTTCCTCCACCTCCTCCCAGGACAGGGCCAGGTTCTCCAGGTAGAACTCCTGGCCTCTGGAGTGCTTGGACATTTGCTCGTTGATGAACGTTAACACCTTGGTGTGCTGGAACCCAGTGGTGGCATCCTCGCGATTCATGATGGCTGAGTGCTCGAGAGGCTCGGCTGGCCCTGGCAAGAACAGAAGCTGCCGTGGGGTCCTCTTGAGCACCCGAAGGGGGACTTCAGCCTCCCCATCAGTTCCTTAGCTCGTCCTTCCCCTGTCGCCTGCCAGCCACTTGGATCTAGGAGTCCCCGGGAGGCTTTCCATCTCCCTGGGACATGTCCCCCCCCACGACCTCCCCCCAGCCCCCCAAAACCAAACCGGGCATCACCTCTCTAAGAGCTAGCGGCCAGAGAAAGCCTAAGCCGAACGTACCTGTCAGAGGAGCAGTCTGGCAACCAAAGGCAACAGAAGCGACAGGAACACAAGACCCCTGCTGCCTCTCACCGAAGAAGACAGAAGAGACTGAAGCCCTGAGGAGAAAAAAAAAAAAAAAACACGCGAAGGCCAAGTCTCGTTGGAAGTCTCGCGAGTTTTGCTCTTGAACTGTTCCAACTTCTCGCGAGTTTTGCTCTTGAACTGTTCCAACTTCTCGCGAGTTTTGCTCTTGAACTGTTCCAACTTCTCGCGAGTTTTGCTCTTGAACTGTTCCAACTTCTCGCGAGTTTTGCTCTTGAACTGTTCCAACTTCTCGCGAGTTTTGCTCTTGGACTGTTCCAACTTCTAGGACTGGAGGTGGGGTTGAGAGGATGTGGGGGGGGGGGTGTAGGCAGTGACACCTAATTACCAGAAAAAAATACCGTGAAACCACCATGTGTTGGTGGGATTGAAACCCATCGAAGACAGAAAGAAATAGAAGTAAAACCAAAAAAAAAAAAAAAAAAACTCTTAAAAAAATCCCTAACAATCTAAAAGCAAGTTTCCAAAGCCATACCCCCCCCCCCCAAGTATAATGGTTTGTCCCATGCGGGTACCGCCATTTATATGGCCGGAATGTTCCAGAACTCAAATTCCGGCTGCACAGGATTTTCTGGCAGTACCCAAGAAAGAGGGTATGGTCTGAGGGTAACACCATCTACCATAGTCCACCATAATAATCTGTGGACATTCTTTATCCCGAACAAAGCACCTTCCACCTTCACATGGCCACTGCAGTCAGTGTCGCAAGCACCCTCTCCAGCTGGCAGTTCCATAATCGGGTCCCTTTCATCTCCCATTCACTACCAAAGCTCGCTGAGATCGGCCAGGCAGCAAATCCTGGACCTCAGACGGACTTCTGTGTCTGTTAAAATGCTCGATGAGGAGGCTGGCGAGAGGGCTCTGCAGTTAGGAACACTGGCCGTTCTCGCGTTCAAGCACAGGTGTGGAGTTCAAGTCCTGACTCCTTCGGTAGTTTACAACCGTCTAACTGTATAGCCCTGTGGGATTCCGTGTCCTCTTCTGGTATACAGACGGACACGCAGACACAATACCCATAATCATAGATGGGTAAGTAGATAGATAGATAGATAGATAGATAGATAGATAGATAGATAGATAGACAGACAGACAGATTGATCCAAGAAATGAGGTAGGAGAGTATAGATGCCATATGTTTGTTATTTTGGGAAGGTGGGCTGAACAGGGTGGTTAGGGGAAAGTGAATTAAAAGTTCTTTCTCTGGTTTCGTTTGTTATAAAGAAAATATATATGCAAGTATTATTAAAAATCTCTAACTTTCGCCAGGCACAATGGTGCACACCATTAATCCTAGCACTCGGGAGGCAGAGGCAGGTAGGTCTCTGAGTTCGAGGCTAGTTTGGTCTGCAGAGTGAACTCTAGCATAGCTGGGTCTATGCCGAGGAACAGAGGAACTTCCCCCCCCCCCTCTCTTTTTCTTAGTCAATTTTCTGATTTATTTAAGAAGCATAGACCGGGTAATTCACAGTGAATACAAACAAACTTACTCATCCAATGTCCCTGGAATCTGTAAAGTGGAAGAGCAAGTTTCTACTACCTGATGAGGATCTCTTTTTTTAAATTCACTTTACCTTCTGGTCACTGTCTCCCCTTTAGATCATCCCCTCTCACAATCCCTTCCTCCTTCCCCATGTCTTCTTGAAGAGCCGAGCCGCCCCCCCCCCCCCCCCCCCCCCCGCCCGCAATCAAGTCTCTGTGAGGCTATGCATTTCTTCTCCCGCTAAGGCCAGACAAGGTAACCAAGCTAGAAGAACATATCCCACGGCGAGGAAACTGCTTTTGAGATACCCAGCCCCAGTTGTGCCCGACCCGCATGAAGATTAAGCTGCACATCTGTTACATTGGGGTGGAGGGGTTAGGTCCAGCCCGTTGGTCTTCCTGTGCAGTGAGGAACCCTGTCTTAACAGCAATAAAACAAAGAAAAATCTGGAATATCCTATATGATATTTTAGTAGTAATTTTCTTTGAGCAATAGGAATATCAGGTGGTGTGGGGGGGGGGTGTGTCCTCTGAAATGCTAGGTTAAGTGTATACACTACCAAGCCTGGCTACAGCTTTTTGTTGTTGTTGTTGTTTTTGTTTTTGTTTTTCGAGACAGGGTTTCTCTGTGTACCCTGGCTGTCCTGGAACTCACTCTGTAGACCAGGCTGGATTCAAACTCAGAAATCCGCCTGCCTCTGCCTCCCAAGTGCTAGGATTAAAGGCATGCGCCACCACACCCGGCTTAGAGCATTTTCAAAAGGAGATTTTTGTTGTTATAAAAATGTTTAGAGGCTGGAGCCGTGGCTCAGCGGGCAGCAGCAGCTGCCACACAGGAGGACCAGAGTTTTGAATTTGCAGAACCTACAAAAGCCAGATATGGTGAGTGACATCTGAAATCTCTGCTCCTGAGGGTAGAAGGAAGGCCTGGCCGTTCCCATTTTTTAATTGGGTTATTTGTTTTCTTGATGTCTAGTTTCTTGGAGTTTTTTAAAAAATATATACTTTGAATATTAGCCTTCTATCAGAGGTGAAAAAAATTTTCTCATTCTGTAGGCTGCCAGTTTGTCCAAATGACAGTGTCCTTTGCTGTGCAAATTGTTTTCAGTTTCATGAGGTCTCATTTGTTTTCTTAGGGCCTGTGCTATTGGTGTTTAGTTCATAAAGTAATTTCCTGTATGAGTTCAAGGCTATTTCTTATATTCTTTTCTACTGGGTTCAGTGTATCTGGTTTTATGTTGAAGTCTTTAATCCATTTAGAGTTAATTTTTGTGCAGGGTTATAAGTATGGATTTGTTTTTATTTTTCTACATATGAAGCCATCCAATTTGTCCAGCATCACTGAACATTAATAAGCAAACTACCTGCTGGGAGAAGGAAGGTTAGTTTTGTCCAATAGAGTAAAAACTGGGTATAAGAGCTACTCTAGCATAGGCATTGTGTTCAGAAATAGTAGTTGGCCAACATGTAATTGGACGCTACAGATTTTTGTGTGCTATTATTTGATTGTAATTCGATATTTGTTTTTTAATGTGATTTTATTTTATTTTATTGGTTTTGAGGGCGTTTTGTCATTTTATTGGGTTTTTGTTTGTTTTTTGAGGAAGAAAAACATATAAATAGCCGGGCGTGGCGCACGTCTTTAATCCCAGCACTCGGGAGGCAGAGGCAGGTGGATTTCTGAGTTTGAGGCCAGCCTGGTCTACAGAATGAGTTCCAGGACAGCCAGGGCTATACAGAGAAACCCTGTCTCGAAAAACCAAAAAAAAAAAAAAAAAAACATATAAATAGGGAGAGGAAGAGAACCTGGAACAACTTGGTTGCAGGCATACATTTTTCACAAAGTACTTTAATAAGAGTTCAACCTCCCCTCTAGCTCACCATCCACCAGGGGTAGTGGAAAAGAAATGAAAGGTTATTAGGATATGGGGGGAGAGTGAACCTGTTTACAAATAATTATTTGAGGAGATTCCAATCTTTGTTGTTCTCAGTCCAGTCCACTAGCAAACACCAAACATGAATCAGCAGCTATAGTAGTTTCCTTGGAAGACATCACAGAGGAATCAGCAAGGGCAGTTTAATCCTAAAGAAACTGTGAGGCTTCCCAATCAGCCTGAATCCATAGAAATGACAAGAAGCTGCAGGAACCTCATGAGAAGTCCTTTGGTGAATTTTTCTCTATGAAGTCACCACAAGCAAATTTCAGCAACATAATGTAAGGTGAACCCATACATGTGTGTCGTCAGTGAAGACTATTGAGGAACAAAACAAACCAATGTTTGAGCTCCCACTGTCTGTGGGGTCATATTTATATTCCTTCTGAACATCATACATCCTTTACATGTTTGCTACAGCAAAACATCCTTTCATCTATGTCGACTTCAGAAAAAAATTCTTTGGCGTGTGTGCTTTAGCAAAACATTCTTTCACTTGTCTGTCCCAGCAAAGCATCATTATAACCTAACTTTGTCTCCAAAGAAACCAGAAATTTCCACTTTACTTTGGGAAAGGGGAGAATATGATAAAATATATTTTAATTTAAAATTGTTTTAAATAATAAAAATATAGTAGTGTTAATAATAAATGAATTGCTATGTGTGCTAGGTATGGGATAAGATACGAATGACGTTATCACAGTTCTTCGGATACCAATGCTGCCCTTAGGGACACTTATATAGCAAACATCAGCTGAACCAAGGAAGGATAAGAAGCCCTTTTGTGCTGGAGACCTCAGGAGGGGCTTCTCTCAGAAGATGAGGGAGGAGCTGGACCTCAAGAGAGGAATATTGATAGAATGTCTTCAGAAATCCAAAATAGCTCAAATGACTGCTTTTCTCATTTTCTCTGATTAGCTTGAGCTTGCTACCTGGTTAGAACTCTTGGACTTTAAAATAACTATTTATTTTTGGTAGTGTCCTAGGGGACACAGGAGTCCTGCATTTTTGTGAAAGTCTACTGCATTCAAAGGGCATCACTGTGAATCTTTTGTATGTTCTTGCCCTTGGCTTTCCTGGGCTTTAACATTTGGGAATCTTAAGAGCTGACTTGTTTTGCCATTCCTCTAGATTTTCTGAGTATCCCCTCTCTGCAGCTTGTTGTATAAACCCTTAGCTATACCCAGAACTTGATAAGACTGCTGCTAATTCATAGTAAAAGTAGAGATTTGGGACTAAAATTGTTATGTGAAGGATTAAAACAGCCTGACTGTCAGTTAAGGAATCTGATCTGAATATCATGAGTTGTAGGTGTGGATAGAGTTCATGATGTTACCGCAACCCCTAAAATTAAGTATTAATTTTTGTCCAGCTAACTGAATCTCGAAGGGAAAAAATGTGAAGAATGAGTTAATATAGAGGGAATGAAATGTCCCTTTCCCTGAATCTCTGCTTATCCCTGGCCCAAGGGAATCAATCTCAATCTCTCAATCTCTCAATCTCTCTCTCAATCTCTCTCTCTCTCTCTCTCTCTCTCTCTCTCTCTCTCTCTCTCGGATATTTTCTTTATTTACATTTCAAATGTTTTCCCCTTTCCAGGTCTCCCCTTAGGAAACCCCTATTCCATTCCATCCCATTCCCCCTCCCCCTGCCTCTATGAGGGTGCTCCCCCACCCACCTACCCACTCCTGTTCTCCTGCCCTGGCATTCCCCTACACTAAGGCATCAAACACCCTTAAGCCCAAGGGTCTCTCCTCCCACTGATGTACAACAAGGCCATCCTCTGCCACATATGTGGACAGCACCATGGGTTGCTCCATGTGTACTCTTTGGTTGGTGGTTCAGTCCCCAGAAGCTCCAGGGGTGTGTGTGTCTGACCTGTTGACACTGTTGCGCCCTCCATGGGGCTGCAAACCCCCTCAGCTCCTTCAGCCCCTTCTCCTCCATTGGGGACCCTCAAGCTCAGTCCAATGGTTGGCTGCTGCGAATCTCTGTATTTGTCAGGCACTGGCAGAACCTCTCAGGAGACAGCCATATCAGGCTTCTATCAGCAAGCATTTCCTGGCATCCACAATAATGTCCAGCTTTGGTGGTTGTTTTTGGGATGAATCCCCAGGTGGGGCACTCTCTGGATGGCCTTTCCTTCAGTTCACATTTTGTCTCCATATTTCCTCCTGTGAGTATTTTGTTGACCCATCTAAAATGCACTGAATGCATCCATATTTTTGATTTCCTTCTCTTTTTTTTTCATTTTTTTATTAGATATTTTCTTAATTTACATTTAAATGCTCTCCCGAAAGTTCCCTTCCCCCTCCCTCCACCCTGCTCTCCTGCCCACCCACTCCCACTTCTTGGCCCTGGTGTTCCCCTATATTGGGGCATATAAAGATTGCAATACCAAGGGGCCTCTCCACCCAATGATGGTCTTCCTTCTTCTTATGCTTCATATGAATCTTATGGTCTATGAATTGAATCTTGGGTATTCCGAACTTTTGGGCTAATATCCACATATCAGAGAGTATATACTGTGTTTGTTCCTTTGTGATTGAGACACCTCACTTATGATGATATTTTCTAGTTCCATTTGCCTGTGAATTTCATGAAGTCATTGTTTTTAATAGCTGAGTAGTATTCTATTGTGTAAATGCACCACATTTTCTGTATCCAAGGGATCGATCTTTTTCACACGTCACTTGGATTTTCTGGTGTGCTTTTCTAAATGAGTCCTAAAGTTTCCTGGAGCAGGTGAGATGATGACATCCTTCTTTGTATTGCAGACCTGTCACTGGAGTCAGGAATTGTGCATTGTATTCTATAGCAATCAACATCTTAGAGGCCCTGAGCTCAGTGATAATGCTTTAGGTGACAAGGGTATGCAGGTCCCATGTGAAGGATTGAAACACCTTTGCTGCAAACTACAGACCTTGTGGTAAGTACTAGGAGAGTCTGTGTTTAGGAAGCTTTTGTTCAAGGCTATGTATGAAAGGGATAGCCAATGAGGAATATGGGATAAAATTAACTTCTTTTTTCTCTCTAGGATTGTGGTAGTGTGTCGAAATGACCTTGCCACATACTCCAGGCTAGCTTTGGACATGCATCAATCCTCTTGCCTCGTTTTCCTGAGTGCTGGATTAAAATATATAGCGTCATGCCTAGTGAAGTTGATTTCTTTCCTAAATCTCTTTACAGGTTGGCACAGTGTCATCTTAAAGATGCAAGTAGTGGTGTTCATGCCTGTGTCCTCAACAGAGGTAAGAATCTAATACTCCTGGGCGTGAAAATGCCTTTGAGGATTTTCGAGTACAGATGCTGTGTGGTGCATGGATTTGTCCAATGTGTAAAGCTGATGTACTCTATTAAGTTATTGTTGTGGGCAAAATGGAAAAGAAGGGTTCAAGATGGGCATGTTGGATTTAGTCAGAAACAGCTGCAGTGTTTGTTTTAAAGAGGAAAACTGAGGATAGGCCAAACTTAGGTAAAAATGGTAAATACAATTACCCATAGAACCTTTTGTCCCCTTGGATATAAACACAGGAGCAGAGGTAGATAACAGGTAGCTTGTATCTCATTGCTAAGAAAAATATTGTAGAAGGAAAAGAACACAGGACCTAGATGCTAGGTTTGGCTCAATCATGCATATGATCATGTATATGATCACGATAACTTGATCTCTCTGAGCTTCAGTATCCTTGACTATTAAATGGAGATAATGCTGCTTACTCACTACTTGAAGTCATCTCGAGGATTGAATAGAGAACTCAATTGTAAATGTCTCTACTGGATGTACCCTTAGCACATAGGAGATGCCACATGTTAAGCCAGTTGCATTTCTATATCTCATGCCCACTGCTGTGCTAATGAGAACAGTTGGAGTGTCTTTGAAAGTCCAGGGGGATGAAACTGTAATGGGAAGATTTCAAGGGGTGGAGGTCTCCACCTTCTGTGGTCAGTGTCCATCTGCCAGCTCAGCATGCTGATATGCACACAAAGTAATTCTTAATTACAGTACAACTATGCTCTGTTGGCAGCTAACCAGTGGCCAGGTGGCTGTTTGTGTTTGGTATTCAGAACTGGAACACATAATGGAAAGTAAAATCGTAGTTGTGAAAATTCCATACTCCAAAGCCAATTTGGTAGACTGAAGCAGAACTGAACTCAGCATAAAGAGCTGATTACAAACTACAACAGAAACTGCTTCTCTGCTTGCAAAGTGATGTCTTTTGGATTCAAAAGCTCACACGAGTACTTATTACCAATCAACCAGAGGGACTTATGCATAGCATAATTAAGTCTTGAGGGGTAGGGACTTTCATAGTATTATTCTCCAAAATATGTAAATGGGACCTTTATTGTCATGATTGACATAAACTTAACTGATACACATCTTAATGCTTCTTTAAATGTAGAGTAGCACCACAATGACATCACCCACCAGCATGTATGCCACACTAAAGGTTCTCAATAAGAGCAAGGAGTTGTTTTGTTGGGATGGAATGCTATTGTGTGTTTCCATGTAAATTGTGCCACCATTTCCCAATTCACTTGCGCTTCATCTTTTTATTAGCATGCTTATACTGTATTTTTAGGCCAACTTTTAAACCTTTTTTATAATCAGCATACAACAAGGTCATAGCAGGGTGCAATATCATTGAATAAAAAATGATCACACAGAGTAGCTATAATTTTCTGATCTCAAATAAATCTTGATCATTAGAATTCATATGACAGCTGAAATCAGTAGAAAGATACACAATTATCAAAATAGATGAGAGAAAGATATAGATTATTTAAAAAATGATGGGCTGGAGTAAATCCAGGAGTACCTCCTAGAAGGAAGGGTGTTCTGTGGAAATTGGAAAGACTGAAAGAGAGGTAGTTTCTATGAGCTGCTTGCTAGGAGCTGAATCTTATTCCTTAACTGTATTTTGCTCTATAAATATTCTAACACAAATCATAAGAAGTAGGTATAAGTGGTCAGTTAGTAATTAGGGTATCTAGGAGAAAGACAAGAAGACAGATGATGTTCAGTAAATATTAAGCATTTATGTAAACTGAACCAAGTGGTTCACACCTGTAGTAGCATTCAGAAGCTCAGGCAGGAAGATTGCAAGTTCAAGCCCAGCCTGGGCTGCATAGTGAGGCCCTGGCTCTAACACCAGAAGATTAGGTGTTAGTTAACATTCCAGGAAGGATGGAGGAAGGGCTACAAGACCTATGTCTAGTTGAAGATATACAGGAGTCAAAGACTGCTGGGGGGGGTCAGTTTGCTTCTGAGAGGACAAGCCCTTGGATAGGTTACCCATGCCCAAGTAGTCAGCCCCACATACACAGATATGAAATAGAGAATGAGAACATGAATTTGAGAGTGGGTGGAAGTATGGGGAGAGTTGAAAGAATGAAGGAGGAAGATATGACAAGAATATATTATACTCATATGAAATTATCAAAAAACAATAAAGAATAAAATTAAGGAAATTGTTAATAAAAGACTGGATGTTTACAAGGTTAAGGGAAAATAAGATATTGTGTCCTTATAATGACAAAGTTCACCTTAAGTCACTTCCCAAGGATTTATTGAATATATCTTATATAATAAACAATTATGCTAAGAACTCTGTGAACATGAATAAGATATCAGACATCATCTGTGTACTTCTGAGGCCAGTGGTCCCAGGGCAGAAAGCCAAATAAACTGAATAATGTAGTGAAATAGTCTCAAGTTCTCACAGGACCTATCTGAGGTGATCAGGATAAACTTGTAGAAAAAGAGTCACCTCAGTTGAATCTGAGGGCATGTAGATAAAGATGGAGAAAGGTAGTCCAAGTTTAGGACATAACCTGAATAACAATACCCAGACAATAATCGGTATGGTTTATGGTACTCGATGGTGGCAGTTTGGACTATGATATTGCTGGAACATGGAAGTATAAAGCAGAGTGTATGTTGGCAAATGGGCCTGTGGAGATAGCTGGGATGCCATCCATATACGTTGTCTGGTAATTAGAGCGTGTTAACAGAGTTCTGAGTGCAATTTCAGTCCCCCCCCCTTTCCTTTGATGGCCTGAGTAGTGCATATTTTGAAGCTTTTTTTTTTTAGCCTACCTTTTCAAAACTGAGTGAAGGTGGGGACAACTTTACTTCCACAGCTAGACAGAAAGTCTGCTTACACTCCATGATTCCATATGTCTTGGTCAGCAGACAGATGAACACTCACTGTTCTATAAATACTGTTAAACTTAGAGTGAATGGCTGTAGAGGAGCTCCAATAATGAGTGTGTGTGTGTGTGTGTGTGTGTGTGTGTGTGTGTGTGTGTGTGTGTGTGTGTGTATGCTCAGTTGCCCCCTTCTCCACTAGACTGTTTAAGTCAATTTGTGTAATTATTACATTTATTGATTTGACTATGTTGAATCACCACTGTATTTCAGGTAGAAAGCCAACTTGTTCATGGTGTATAATCTTTTTGATGTATACCTGTATTCTGTGTAGAAATATTTTATTAAGCATTTTAAAAATTACATTCATCAGGGTCACTGGCCTGTACTTTTCTGTTGTGGTGGTGATGGTGGTGGTGTCTTTATCTGGTTTGGGTATTACAGTGATGCTGTCTTCATAGAAGCATGAGAATGGCTCTGTCTGCTGCTATTGTTTCGAATAGTTTAAGGAGGATTCACTATAGATCTTCTTTGGAAGTCTTGTAAAATTCTTCTGTGAATCCATCTAGCCTTAGACTTGTTTTTTTTTTTTTTTTATTATTACTCTTGCAGTATTATTATGTATTTAGTAGAGGTTCCTTTCTTGTTATTTTTAGTTTTTTTTTTTTTTTGCATTATGATAAGATAGGATTCAAGGAGTGAGAATAAAGAAGGTTTTGTGTGTGTGTGTGTGTGTGTGTGTGTGTGTGTGTGTCCCAGAATGTAGCCTATTTTAGAAAAGCTTCCATGTGCTCCAGAGTAGGATGTGTATTCATAGCATTTTGGGTGAAATATTCTGTGGATATCTGTTAAGTATGTGTGACATATAATGACAGTTAATCCTGATGTTCTCTGCCTTTGTATGTTCAGATGACCTGCTTACTGGAAGAAATTGGGTATTGAGATCACCTACTATTAATGGATTGTTGTGTCTTTATATCCAGTAGTACTTTTTTTTTTTTTTTTTTGAAAATGGCACACCGTACTATCTTCTTGGTTAACTGTTCCTAGGATGAAAATGAAACATCTTCTTTTATCTCTTCACATTCATTTTAGTTTCATTTTTGTCATATATTAGGATAGCAATGCCTCCTTGATACCTGTTTCCATTGAATGAAGTACTTTCATCTATCCTTTATGCTAAGGCAGCATCTATCTTTAAAGCTGAGATGTATTTCATATGAACAACAGGTAGATGTTTATAACTTGTTAATTTTTTTTTTTTTTTTGGTTTTTCGAGACAGGGTTTCTCTGTGTAGCCCTGGCTGTCCTGAAACTCACTCTGTAGATCAGGCTGGCCTCGAACTCAGAAATCCACCTTCCTCTGCCTCCCGAGTGCTGGGATTAAAGGCGTGCACCACCATGCCCGGCTCAATAAATAAATCTTTTTTTTTTTTTTTTTTTTTTTTTTTTTTTTTTTTTTTTTTTTTTTTTTTTTTTTTTTTTTTTTTTTTTTTTTTGGTTTTTCGAGACAGGGTTTCTCCGTATAGCCCTGGCTGTCCTGGAACTCACTCTGTAGACCAGGCTGGCCTCGAACTCAGAAATCCACCTGCCTCTGCCTCCTGAGTGCTGGGATTAAAGGCGTGCGCCACCACACCCGGCTATAAGATTTATTTTATTTATTATATGTAAGTACACTGTAGCTGTCTTCAGACACTCCAGAAGAGGGAGCCAGATCTCGTTACGGATGGTTGTGAGCCACCATGTGGTTGCTGGGATTTTAACTTATCACCTTCAGAAGAGCAGTCGGGTACTCTTACACGCTGAGCCATCTCACCAGCATGGTTCTTATATTCTTTAACCTCCCTTGTAGCCTACCACCCACCAGAGGTAGTAGAAAAGAAAGGATACAGGGGAAGTGGGCCTGTTTAGAAAGGCTCTTTGGAGCAAATCCCATCTGTATTGTCTGGAAATGGGCAGTTCAGTTCACAGGTGAGTGGCAACAGTTCGATCCACTCACAAATACTTTATGGATACACCAGCAGTTCAGTTCAGTAGAGTCAGGATAGCAAACACCAATCAGCAGTGGTGACGTGACCTAGCAGGGACAGACAGGCCTCAGCCTCTGCATTAGTCACCAGGAGGGACCAGGGAGGAACACCAGAGGTTCTTGGCTATGTCTCTCTCAGTGAAGCAAAGATCAGCTAAAACATGAGACCCACAAATATTGCACAACTAGCTCCATAAGCAAGCCTAGCTCAGGCTGTCACTGTCTGTCAAGTCCTGTTTATACTCCCTCCAAACATCACATGTCTTCCCTGGGTCTTGCCTCCAGCATGTGCTCTGTCTCATGTCTCATCTGACATCACTCTGTCCATCAGCCTGAGTCCAGCTCTTTCACATCCTTTCACGTGCTTGCTTTAGTAGAACATCCTTCCTCCTGTGTCTGCTTCAGTGAAACATTTCTTCATGAGTCTGCCATAGTCTTTCACTTGTGTCCACTTCAGGAAATCACTCCTTAATGTATTTGCCCCAGCAAAACACCTTCTAATACAATTACTTTCCAAAGAACCCCTAAGCTTCCACTTCAGATGGTTTTGCTCTCTCTCTCTCTCTCTCTCTCTCTCTCTCTCTCTCTCTCTCTCTCTCTCACACACACACACACACACACACCATGCTTATTGCTCCCTGGTTAGCCCCTCTCACAATCTTTCCCCTAATCCTTCCCCCATCCCCCTTCTACTGTGAGTGAGTGCCCTCCCAGTACATCAAGTCTAGGCACTTCCTCTCCCACCGAGGGCAGACAAGGCAGCTCAGCTAGAAGAACACATCCCACATACAGGCAACAGCTTTTGGGATAGCCCCCACTGTGGGGCGCCTGTTGTGGGGAAATAAAGAGGGTGGGAGAGATGAGCCATATCCACCAGAGCTCTGGGGCTATGGGCGGGCAGACACAGGGGACCACGTGGGAATCTGCCTGTGGGAAGCCATGGAAACCTAGTCCACAGGGGTCGAAAGGGAGCAGTTGGGGGTCCTTGGGCCTCAGGGAAGCCAGGGATAATAGGTTCTAGCTCTTGGGCATCTCAGGATGTCACTAGACACCAAGGAAGATCTGAGAACAGGTTGGGGCCCCAGGGGTGGCTTGGTCTGTCTCGGGGTCTGAAGGGAAAAGGGGTAGGGGGAGAAGGTGCTGGGTGGTTCCTGTGCGGGCAAGAGTCTTTGGTCTGTGTCCATTTGAGAAAAACACTCCTTCACATGTTTGCCCTAGCAAGACACCATCTGACACGACCGAATTTCCAAAGAAACCATCAGTTTCCACTTCACTTCTACCATTCTCTGTCTCTCTCTCTCTCTGCCTGGCTCTCTGCCTCGTTACCCTTCTGGTCCTCTGAGTCTATAACTCTCTTTGCCTCTCTTTCTGCCCCTGCCTCTGCTTTAACTCTCTGCCTGCCCCCTCTTTCTGCTTTTGCCTCTTGGACTTTAGAACTTTCAGTCTCTCTCTGCCTATCTTGACCTCTCTGCCTTTCTCTCGTCTCCTTAAGTGAATATTTCTAATTTCTTTGGAGACTCAGTTGGGTCATATGATGTTTTGCTAGGGCGGACAGTTGAAGGGATGTTTTGCTGAAGCAGACACAGGTGAGAGGATGCTTTGCTGAAGCAGACATGTGACAGGATGAGTGATGTTTGAAAAGAATATACGTATGACTTCATGGACAGTTGGAAGAGGCTCTGGCACCTTGCTCCATGTTCACCTTGCTCTGCTTTGACAGTCTTCGGTGATGATGTTCTTGTTCACCTTATATCCTGTTACTGATCTTCACATGTTGTGACTTCACAGAGAGTAACTTGCCAAAGCACTTCTGGATATTCTGGAGGTGGCTTGCCTCATCCAAGGATTTGTGTAAATTAGCAGAGCATTTTGGGCAGTTTCTTCTGGAACTGCCACTGCGGTTTCAGTTTTGGTGGTTTGCTAGTGGACTGCAGTGCTGAGATCTCGGCAAAAAAGAATTATTTCTGAACAGGTCCATAAGCCCTTTGCCCTATTAACATTTCTTTGTTATTACCTCTTGTGGGTGGTGGGCTGTAAGGGAGGTTGATGCCTTACTAAAGTAGGTTTTAACAATCAAAGTCTACATCTTCCTCTCTGCCTTTCTTCTGCTGCTCTGATTTGGCTACTCTGCATCTTTGTCCCTCTGCCATTTATCCCCTCTACCCCTCTGCCTCAACCTCTCTGCCTCCCTTTGCCTGTGTGCCCTTCTGCCTCTTTGCCTTTCTGAGAGATTCTGCCTCTTGGACACTAGGACTCTTAGCTTCCTTGACTCTCTGCCCCTCTGCCTCTCTGCCTCTCTGCCTCTGCCTCCTCTCTTCCTCTTGACTTCTCTGCCTCTGGGCCCCCAGTCCTCTCAGCCTCTCAGCCTCTCTGCTTTTCTGCTTCTTTCTCTGCCTCTGCTCTGTGACTGTCTCTCTCCTTCTCTGCCTCTTGGACTCTTGATCTTTCAGGCTCCATGATGGTCTGTATGTCTCTCTGCCTACCTTTCTATATCTGCCCCTCTCTCTGCCTTGCCTGTGTGCCTGTGCATCTCTTCCCCTTGGCCCTTTGGCCCACCTCTTGGACCTTCAGTCTGTCTCACTGTCCCTAAGTCCTTTGGCTTGCTTCTCTGCTCCACAGGGCATGCTCTGTATAATAGGCCCCTCAGTTACTCACTTACTCAGCATGTGCCTCTACTCCCCAGCTTGATTCTCTGCCCCTTGGCTTTTCCCTCAGTCTTCTTCTTGACAGCTGGCCCCCTTGGCCTACCCCTCTAACCTTCCACCCCTGGGCCTGCCTCTCTACCCCACTACCCCTGACCCCACTCAGGCATTCCCTTCACCACTTGGCCTGCCTTTCTTCCACTTAACCTGCACTTGTGTCCCTCAGCCTGCCTCTTGGCCCCAGCTTGGCTTGCCCCTTGGCCTTCCTGTAAGCCCATTGGCACGCCCTTTGTATTGCTCCTTGACGCCTCTGGCTGTCTCTTGGCCCCTTGCCCTGACTATTGGACCAAAGGCCTGGTCCTGGGCCCACCTCTAGGCCCATTGTTCTTCACCTCTGTCTCTTAGCTTGCCTAGGCCCTGTGGCCTGCCTATTGGACCAAAGGCCTGGTCCTGGGCCCACCTCTAGGCCCATTGATCTTCTTGTCTGTCTTTTAGCTTGCCTAGGACCCATGGCCTGTCCTTGGACCAAAGGCTCTGGTCCTGGGCCCACCTCTAGGCCCATTGATCTTCACCTCTGTTTCTTAGCTTGCCTCAGCCCTGTGGCCTGCCTAATGGACCAAAGTCCTGGTCCTGGGCCCACCTCTAGGCCGATTGATCTATACCTCTGTCTCTTAGCTTGCCTAGGCCCCTTGTCCTGCTCCTGGGCCTTCCTTTAGTGTCTTTGGCCTTCCCTTCATTTTGTCCTTTAGCCCCTTGGCCTGTGTCTCCACTGCCAGCCTGGCTTCTTGGTTTATCTGTTAGCCTCTAGGCCCCGTAGTAGCCTGCCCTTAGGCCTGCCTCTTGGTCTGTTTCTCAGCCCCTCTCCACCTCTTGTCTGTTCTGCCTGCCCTTATACTGCCCTTAGTCCTGTCCTTGGGCCAGATCCTCAGCCCCTGGGGCTTCCTTTTGGTTCCCCTTGGCCCTTTGGCCTGCCACTCCTCCCCACCTCTTGACTCCTTGGTCTGTCCCTTGGTACCTCTGCCTGCTTCTCTGGCCCTCAGCCCCTTGGTGCCTGTCCACTTTGTCATGCCCCTCTGCCTGTCCTTAGCCCTGCTCCTGGGGCTGCCTCTTGGCCCGTCAGGCTGCCCCTAGTTCCTTCAGGGACCATTGGTCATCCTCTCTGTCCCTTTGCCTGCCCATCTTCCCTGCCTCTTCCCACCTTGATCTGTACCTCTTCCGTGTGGTCTGCTTCTTAGCCTAGCTGTCTGCCTCTAAGCTGCTTGGCCTGCCTCTCTGCCTCTAGTACCCTCCACCCCTCAAACTGACACTCGGCTCACCTCTAGGACTGCCTCTCTGTCCCTCTGCCTGCCCATCCTCTCTTCATCTTCATACCTCAGTCTACCCTTTGTCTCTTCTGTCTGCTGCTCAGCTCCTCTGACTGCCTTTCTATTTACTGTGGCCCCTCTGTCCGTCCCTCAGCTCCTCTACTTACCCTTAGAACTGCCCCTTGGCTGGCTCTTGAGCCTGTCCCTCAGACTGCCATCCTGCCCCTTGATTTGCCTTTCTGCCCCTAGGTCTCTCAGTGTCTGACCCCCTTGGCCTGCCACATGGCCTGCCCCTCTGTCTATGTCTTGGCCCCTCAGACTAACCCTCAGCCCCTCTGCTTGCCCCTCAGCACCTTTTTGCTTCTCTGCCCCTTTGTCTGCCTTTTGGCTCCAGGCCCTGTGGCCTCTCTCTACCTCTCTGCTCCTTGGCTGGCCCCTTGGCCTGCCCCTCAGAACCTCAACCTGGCCCTTGGCTTGTCCCTCTACTCCCGGGCCCCTCCTTGCCCCTTAGCCTGCCCCTAGGGTTACCCCTTGGTCCTTCAGCCTGCCCCTCAGCAAAAAGCCACCAGAATACCACCAGAAATGTTTTGGTGCATTTCTCTCTGTGGAGTCATGACAAATGGAGCTCAGCTATGCAATATAAACCAAACCAATACGTTCATGTTGTTAGTGAAGAATCTTTTATCACAGGTCCTTTCATATGCTTGCTTTAGCCTTTCACTTGTGTCTGCTTCAGGAAAACAGTCCTTCACATGTCTGCCCCAGCAAGACACTGTCTGACACAACTGACTTCCAAAGAAACCAGAAAATTTCACTTCACATTACTGAATTTCATTCTCATATTCTGGATTATCTTCATCATTTACATCACCCTTATGTTTGTGTTTTCTTTGGCATATCTTAGACACTTGTTCTCCTTAAGTTATTTCTCCTTAATTTCATTTATCTATTTATTAGTGTCATCTTTAATCTCCTTGAACTCTTGGATGAAGGTTATGATTGTTCTTCTAAATTGTGTGCTGTGCTTTATCTAGGTAATTATCATTGGCAACAAATCTATAGGACTGTAGGCTTAATAGAGAAGAAACAGACGTAATCTTTCATATCATTCACATATTTGTAATGTGATCTCGTTTTATGGACTTCTTTAGTTAGTTCTGTGTCTAATGTGGACAGAGCACTTTGGGGCAGAAGAGAGGATATGTGGGTTGGTTGGCCATAGTGTTTGGAAATGGCTTAGGTGGAATAAAGTCAGGTGGAGAGATAGGCCTGGGCTGGTGTACATGATGTGTGTCCTGGTCCAAGCCTGGAGTGTGAGGATAGATAAATCTGGCTGGGCAGAAAGGTTGGATATCATATGACAAGGGCCTGACAAAGCCTGGAGATTAACTTTCTTATAGGCAGCAATAGTCAGGCTAGGACAGGGCACTGAATGTGGGACCCAGCCTAGATTTGATGGGGGGGGGGGCATGGATGGGAGGATCAGGCAGAGTCACCGGACTAGATCCTGGAGAAGGATGTGCAGGACCTGGTTGGGTAGAGAGGTTCAATGTGGCATGAGTTATTTTTATTTTAAACAGTGTCTCATATTATCCTTAGGCTCAGTCTCTTGGAGTTGAATTATAGGTATGAGCCACTACATCAAGTTAGGAGGCCCAGAAATTTATAGGGGAAAAACACATGGGACTTGTAGGGTTGGAGAAAACAGGTAATCATTTTTTAATCGATTTGCCTTGTTTTGAGCTAGATACATTTGTAGAGAAAGAAATAGAAATGTTAATTGCCCTGACCTGCCGGGCTAAACAGCAAGAGTTCTGAGAGAGGGAGTGAGACTGGAAGGGACGGGAGACACAAAGGAAGGAGACAAGATCTGATCAAGTCTCATTTACTCTTGGGAAACAGAGGGCTTATAAAGCTGCAAACCACAAACAGTATTTGCCCAGGTGACAGGCCAAGCTGGTTTTATAGCTTGGTAACCCATTGACGTCAATAGAATGTCCCCATTATAAAATGTCCAGAAAGCCACCTATCGTATAATGTCCCCAGTAAATTACAAGAACAGAAGAAAGATTGTTGAAAAAAATCAAAGAGTGTTAGTTATAAGAAGATGGCCCAGGGACAAGAAGGAGGCTGAGATGCCAGGGCCATTGGGCCCCAACAGTTGACTTTCATGAATCAAATCAAATGAATTAGTGGCATAGGTTATTAGATGATACATGGAATTAAAGAACCATTTTGTCATTTTTAAATTTTAATTTTTTATTTCCTGTTTTTATGTAGGTGTATAATGAATATTAGACATTCTTATCTGGTTAAACTCTTGTCTCCCGTTCTCCCACCGAAACACTTCTTTCCTACAAATCTGTTTCCCGACTTCATGTCTTGTTTCTGATCATCTGAGTTTGAATAGGGTTGCATTCATGAGTATAGATGGGGGGGGGCGGTTATTGATTAATATATGAGTGGTTAGTGAAGTAGAAATTCTTGGGTTTTTTTTTTTTTTTTTTTGAGACTCAGGGCATGATGATGTTTTGCTGGGGCAGACAGATGAAAGGATGTTTTGCTGAAGCAGACACAGGTGAGAGGATGTTTCACTGAAGCAGACATGTGAGGGGATGCAAAGGTTTAGAAAGAATGTCAGTATGACCACAGACTCTGGGACTAGGTTGTGCTTTGTTTCCTCTCGCACTGCTTTGCTAGTCTCCACTAAAGACGCTCTGATCTTTGCTTGTCATGACTTTGTAGAGGGTAACTCTCCAAATAATTTATATTCTGGCGGCTTCCATGGACTCACACTAATCCAGCAGAGCCTCATGGTTT
>LR754073.1:22258-43283 GCA_902729485.2 Mus minutoides
CTGAGTGGACTGGACGACAGCTGCTGATTCCTTTATGGTGTCTGCTGAGTGGACTGGACCAAGAGGCTGATTTGTGTTTGGTGGTTGCTAGTTGTTTGAACTGCTAATATCTTGACAACAAAGTTTGGAATCACCCCGAAGAACAATTTCTAAACAGGTTCACTTGCCCTGTATCTTTTCTTTTCCACTACCACTGGTGAGTGATGGGCTAGAAGGGAGGTTAAAGCATTTAAGAACCCTTATTAAACTGGGTTTTGGAAAATCTAAGACAACAGGTTAGATTACTGAAGAAAGTGCACTCCTTCCCTCCACCCCTATCCCTATTAGTAGTCCCTCAGAGAAGAGTTGCAGCCTCATGAATTCTTCCCCTTTAAATGATGAAATGTTATCAGCCTCAATAGTAGGAGGTCCTTGTCTAGGTAACCACAACTACAGTGAGCTCATGAGATCACTGGTTATTCCATGTGCACAAAACCCTGGTTCATAGCATTCACTATCAAACTTTGGTTTCTTGCCTTTATAATTTTCCATCTTCTTTTCTGTAGTGTTCTCTGAACGTTTGTGTATGGGTGTGTGTGTGTGTGTGTGTGTGTGTATCCTGTGTAGAGCTTAATACTATTTTTTTCAATTTTGATCCAATTAAGGTTTTTTTTTTTTTTTGGTTTTTCAAGACAGGGTTTCTCTGTGTAGCCCTGGCTGTCCTGGAACTCACTCTGTAGACCAGGCTGGCCTCGAACTCAGAAATCCGCCTGCCTCTGCCTCCCAAGTGCTAGGATTAAAGGTGTGCGCCACCACGCCTGGCTCCAATTAAGTTTTTTTATTACTTGCCATCCACTTCAAAAAGAAGCTTCTCTGATAAGGGCTAAGAGGTACACTTATCTATCAGTATGAAGGCTTATATTTAGACAGCAGTGTGATACTATGTCAGTTAAACAAATCAATATTAGTAGGTTCTTCCCTAGGGCCTGTGATTTCCCCACTCAAGAGTTCTTGCCCATGTTTACACTATCAGTGGAAACTATCAGTATCTCTACCTATGGAGTGTCCCTTAAATTTAACCAGCAAATGAATGGTTACTCTTACAAGTCATGCCACTATTGAACCAATAGATATATGCTGCCAGACAAGCTACATTATTGTAGCTTGCATTGTGTATAGCTGGATAAAACTGTTGATGGCTTTTCTCTGCCTGCAGCCTACATAGCACCTTCCAGCACCATGAAAACTAGCCAGCAAGAGGGAAGCTTCCAAGTCAGTACCGCTGTATGGTATCTTCAGCAATAATGTCTTACCATCAAATTCTACTGGGTAATGAAGATGAATGGCAGTAACTTGGATTATTTAGTAAGTAAGGCAACAGATGTCATTAGCTTTAGACTTTTTCCAAAACCTGCTTTTAATATGGTTCTTAAATGTTTTAGCTTCCCTTCTAGCCTACCATCCACCAAAGTAGTGGGGAAATAAAAGGTTATTAGGATATGGGGGAAATGGACCTGCTTAGAAATTCTTTGGAGCAAATCCAATCTGTGTTGTCAGGAAATCGGCAGTTGAGTTCACATAAATCACATCAACAGCTTGGTCCACTCACAAACCTTTCACAGATATACCAGCAGTCCAGTTCAGTAGTGTTAGGATAGCAAACATGAATCAGCAGAGGTAGCACAACCTAGCAGAAACATCCAGGCTTCTGCCAAATTGGCACAAGTCAGCAGGAGCTCCCTCGACCAGCAGGGATGCCAGGAGAATTTCTCTGCTGTGCCTCTCTTAACAAACTGAAGATCAGTGAAGACACAAGACCAATGAAGTGTTGCAAAGCTAGCTATGCAAGCCAGCAGTCACTGTGGAGTCCTAGTTCTCCTCCCTCCAAACATTAGATGAACTCCCACAGGTCTTGCCTTAGCATGTGAGTCTATTGTAGCCAAACTCCATGTGAGTCTGTGTCAGGTGACATCAAGTTGGCAATAAGCCCAAATCCATGGAAGTGGCAAGAAGCCACAGGAACCTCATGAGAAGTTCTTTGGTAAGTTTCTTTCTAACTATGGCATCACTACAAGCAGAGCTCATCAATACAGTGTAAGGCGAACCAACACGTGCGTGTCATTAGTGGAGAACCCTTCATCAGTCATCCTTTCCACATGTTTGCTTTAGCAAAACATCCTTTCACTTGTGTCCACTTGAGGAAAACACCCCTTCAAGTGTCTGCCCCATCAAAACAACATCTGACATAACTGACTTCTCAAAGAAACTATAAATTTCCACTTCAGATATTGGCAGTAGCTTTCCTATTTTTTTGTTGTTGTTTGTTATATTGTTCTCTTTTTTCATTCATTTTTTATTAGATATTTTCTTCATTTACATTTCAAATGCTATCCCAAAAGTCCTCTATACCCTCCCCCCATCCTGCTCCCCTACCCACCCATTCCTGCTTCCTGGCCCTGGCATTCCCCTGTACTGGGGCATATGATCTTCGAAAGACCAAGTGCCTCTCCTCCCATTGATGGCTGACTAGGCCATCTTTTGCTACATATGCAACTAGAGACACAGTTCTGGGGGAGGGGTACTGGTTAGTTCATATTGTTGTTCCTCCTATAGGGTTGCAGACCACTTTACCTCCTTGGGTATTTTCTCTAGCTCCTTCTTTAGGGGCCCTGTGTTCCATCCTATAGATGACTGTGAGCATCCACTTCTGTATTTGCCAGGCACTGGCATAGCTTCACAAGAGAAAGCTATATCAGGGTCCTATCAGCAAAATCTTGCTGGCATATAAGTGACTTGAGATACAAGGGAGAAGTTAGATAATTGGATGGATGGATTTACTGAGTTCTGTCATGTTGTAAATCAGAATTAGAGCCTTATACTTGAGAATAGGAAAGCTGGGGCTGGATAAATGGCTCCGTGGTTATGAGTACCCATTGCTCTTCCAAAGGTCCTGGGTTCAATTCCAAGCACCCACATGGGAGCTCACACTTGTCTTGATGCTAGTTTTTATTGTGTAAATATACATGCAGACAAAGTAATCAGACATATAAATATATCTTTTAAAAGAGAATAGGAAAGCTACTGTAGAGATATCTGTTCCCTTATGTTAAAACAAGATTCTTTTTCCTTTCTTTATGGTATTGACCCAGATCAGTTATATGAAGATACATTTAGGAAGCCAGAAGCCTTAAAAATGAGTAAGCCTGGACCTGGTAGTTTTCAAGGAAAGCTTCTGAAATGATTGCACATACACCTTCATCTTGTATCATTCCTAAAACCTGCAGAGTATTATTTTTCCAAATATGTTAAACTTTGAGGAGAACACATATATGAAATATATAACAGTGGTTGTGGTTTATTACATAAATCATTCCACTAGGTAGGATGCAATAGGTGAAGCACCTTAATGTAAATATTCCAGCAATATTTCATACATCTAGTATCTTGTTTACTAGCTGTCATAAGAACCTTCTGAACTGGAAAGTTGGTGTTCAGGAAAATTGTGATTAGCTACACTGGAATACAGCTAGGTTTTTCAACTCCCAAACCATACAGAAACAACAGAAACTCTCTCTTTCTCTTAAAGAAAATAATTAAGGTAATAAACAGAATGTTGGCTTAGGTTTTTTTTTTTTTCAAAACCTATTTTTAGTAAGGGTTTTTAAATTCTTTAACCTCCATTCTAGCACACCATCTACCAGAGGTAGAAGAAAAGAAGGTAATTAGGATATGGGGGGACCTGTTCAGAAATAGTTCTTAGGAGTAAATCCAATCTTCATTGTCAGGATATCAGCAATTCAGTTCACACAAATAAATCAGCAGCAGCAGCTCAATCCAGAAGAAGCTGTGAGGCTCTGCGGTATGCTATTTAGAAGTAGTTCCTTGGGGTGATTTCAATCTCCACTTGTGAGGATACCAGCAGTCCAGTTCAGTAGTGCCAGAATACTGAACATGAATTAGCAATAGAGGCAAGACTTAGCAGAAACAGCTAGACCTCTGCTGAATCAGCATGAGTGAGCAGGAGGGGCCAGGACCCTCTGAACACCAGAAGTTCTCTGCACTGCCTCTTACAAGGAAGTAAATATCAGCAAAGTTGTGAAGCATTGCAAAGCTAGCAAGTAAGCCTGCAGTCACTGTTCACTGAGTCATATTTATATTCCCTCCAGACATCATGTGTCCTCCCACAGGTCTTGCCTCAGCAAAATACCACGAGTCTGTCTTAGCAAAACTCCATGTGAGTCTGTATCGGCTGACTTATCCAGAAACTTCCACTTCACTCTGCCAATAAGCCTGAGTCTCTAGAAGTGGCAAGAAGCTGCCAGAACACCACCAGAAGTTTCTTTATGGAGTCAGGACAATTTATGACCAATAAACAATGGCCAAGCATATCGATACCATCCTGTGCCATCTACTGTCTGGTATATTTATATTCCTTCTAAACATCTGCCCTTTCTTGTGTCTGCTTTAGCAAAACATCCTTTCACCTGTCTGCCCCAGCAAAACATCATTTGACATAACTGACTTTCCAAAGAAAGCAGAAATTTCCATTTCAAAGGAGTATATATGAACATGTTTTTTCTTATGGTGATGATTTTAAGTAAATTTGTAAGTTATAAATGAAAGAATAGGAAGGTTTTATGAAGGATGTAGTACCTGATGTGTCATTGTAGAATGAATCAGCTTGAGATGGGTGATGATATAATGGTTAGTGCACTGGGGGTAGGACCCAGTGTTAGAGTGCTTGACTAGCATGATGTGCAAAACCCTAGATTTTATCTCTAGCAACACACACACACACACACACACACACACACACACACACACACACAGTGCCTTTAAGACTACAGGATTACAGGGTGTGTTTGTAATTGGCTCACCAAAACAGTAAACAGAGAGAAATATTTCCATTATAATTTCATCAACCTGCACAGTCCACTCCAGACTCCTTAAGAGAGCTCTTCAGTTCCCCATGTCAACATCCTTCCAGAATGTTTAATTATTCTCAAGTATAATTGTTTTTGTATGTGGATTCCCAAGACTAGCTCATTCTGAATTCTATTTTTTTTTTTTTTTTGGTTTTTCGAGACAGGGTTTCTCTGTATAGCCCTGGCTGTCCTGGAACTCACTTTGTAGACCAGGCTGGCCTCGAACTCAGAAATCCACCTGCCTCTGCATCCTGAGTGCTGGGATTAAAGGCGTGAACCACCACGCCCGGCTCTCATTCTGAATTCTTGACAGCATCTTATCAGTCCTATGTTGATCTTTAGAACCCCGGTTCTATCTATTACTACTTTCCACATAACCATAGATGAGACATGTGGAGAAAAGGCTTAGTAGGAAAGGAAAATAACACAGAGTCGGATAAGGGCAAATATGGTGTGGCATAATCAGAAAGGAAGCTGGCCTTATTAAATTTAAGGCTTCTACCTGGATGTTATTTAATTCCTTCTGTGACCATGGTCAAGGCAGGAACGTTGGGTTTATGATCTTAAATCTTGCAAGGCATTTCCCCCACTTGATGCCCTCTCTATAATACTCTAGTCTTTGGACTCCTAGCTTTTCTTGCTGTTTTAGAGTTGGTGGTAACTGTGCTCTTGAACTCAGTATACATTCTGGAGGCAGTAAGCTTATTATGGAAAAGATAGTATTGTCCTCATCCAGAATTATATAGTATTCTCAGCTGCCTTACAAGATGGTAACTCTCAGAGAGAGACTACATCTGGCCTGAGAAGAATTACTATTTTAGGTTGTCCTCACCTTCCTCCAGACCTTGATATTTTTTAGATATTTAACACATACTTATTGTTAATTATCTGTCAAGTTTTGTGTTGTTTTACAAAGATGAATTTGTTCTTTTTTGAATATTTCTACTATTGTGTTCTACTACCTTTGTGAATAGGTAAAAATCTGATTTAAAAAATCAGCTAGTCATATAAAGACTCAAAGAGCGCACTGCAGTGGCACATGCTGGCAATTCCAACACTTGAAAGGTGAAGACAGGGAGGCCAGCCTCTGTTACATAATGTGTTCAAGGACAACCTAGAATACACAAAACCATGTCTTAGAAAACAATTTTCAGAGATATAAAGTTAAGTGAATAATTTTAAAACTGTATTGAAAATAAGTATGTATATTTACAATTTGTCTATAAAATTGTATACTCACATATATTTATATATAATATGTATGTATATATATCCATGGGGAAAATAACACACACACACACACACACACACATACACACACACACACACACACACACACTCACTCACACAGCTCAAGGCTTAGGATTTAGCTCACTGGTAGAGTACTTTTATAGCATGTGCAGGCCTTGGGTTGATTCTCCAGCACTGAAATGTAAATCTGACCAGACAGCACAGTTCTTTTTTCTTAACCCCTTCTTTTCTTTTCCCTTCTCTCCAACCTTTTTTCTACCTCATTATTCACCCTCCTCCCTCCTTCTCCCTCTTCCTTCTCCCACTCCTCCTCTTCCTCTTCCTCCTCCTCTTCCTCCTCCTCTTCCTCCTCCTCTTCCTCCTCCTCTTCCTCNTCTTCTTCTTCTTCTTCTTCTTCTTCTTCTTCTTCTTCTTCTTCTTCTTCTTCTTCTTTTTCCTTACTTTCTTTTACATATATTTATTTGTGAGTTGAGGAAGACATGCATGTTCCAGGATGCGTGTGTGGACATGTGGAGGTCAGAGGACATGTTGTCCTTGCCTCCTAGTCGATTCTCTCCTAGTATGGGGATTGATTTTAAGTCATCAGGCTCTCTAGGAAGTATACTCACCCAGTGAACCACATGTTATATTTTATTTTGTTAAAATGTTATATTTTTATTTTTAATTATGTATGTACATGCTTCATGGAAGTATGTGCATGTGAATGCAATTGCTTGTGGCTATAGAAGAGGACACTGGACCCTTGAAACTGTAGTTAAAGTGATGAGCCATGTATTGTGGTTGCTAGGAACAAAGCTTGGGTTTTCTGGAGGAACAGCTAGCACTCTTAACTTCTGAGCCATCTCTCTAGCTGCTTACTGAATAGTCATTTTTTAGGTTCTTCTTTGATTTTTTGAAATGATGCCTTACTGTGTAGCCCAAGCTACCTTTGAACTCAGTATTGTTCAGACACCAACAAAAATTGTGATCATCTGTCCTCAGCCTTCTAAGTGTGAGCTTTACAGATGAATGCCAAAGTACAGGGTGTTTTTCTTTTTCATTTATAATAGTCCAAGGCTTTTTTTTTCTCCAATTCTAGAGGTCAGAAGTCCCATAGGTATAAAATGCAGAGGCTAGCAGAGCTACAGTTCTTGTAAAGGTTCTAGGGGAAAGATGTTTCCTTGCATTCATAGCTTCCATAGGCTGCTTCATTCCCTGGGCTTGATGGTTCTTTTTTTCTGTCTTCAAAGCCAGCACTGTGATCTTTTCCCTCCTCTTCAGAGGTTCCCCACCAAGTGTGCACTTTTTAGTGTGTAAAGGCCATCACGTCCAACTTGTTGATCAAATATTCTTGGTTGTTAGGGGATGAATCAGCTCACCAGGGGACCCATTGTTTAAGAAAACCGAGTCCCTCTCTCCCAACAGTTATCAAATGCCAATATTTCCTCAACAAGAGAAGAAATGCAGGCTTCATGGTTCAAGTCTGTAATCTCAGCATTCAAGAAGCTGAGGCAGGGAGATTACTGGGTAGTTCAGACTACCCTGGGCATAGTCAATTCCAGACCAGTCTGGGTGAGTTACAGGTTGAGATCCTGTTGGAAGAAAAGAAAGAAAGAAGGAAAAGGGAGAGACATGGGAGAAAAAATAGAAAGGATTAGCTAGAGAACGTATAATAAGGTGTTGGTGTTTGTCTAGGGAATGTCCAAGCTCACTTTCCTGGCACAAAGAATTGAATGTCCAGGAAAGACAAGAGTACTGGAGAGTAATAGGTTTATCCTTTCAGGGTGGGAGGGGCTGAGAGTCCAGGAAAAGGAATAAAATGAATCTCTCCCCTTCCTCCTATTTGTCCAGTTTGGATAGCTCCAGCCTAGGGTTCCTGCCATTTTTTCTTAAAGTGTCATATGAGAACAAAAAGCTGACGTTTTGAGGACCCCACTTTTTTTTTTGTCTCTCTGTCCTTCGGGGCAGGCATTTTTAAACATGGCAGAAAAACTCAAAGGAAAAGGAAAGATTTGACTGTAAGCTTAGATTTTTCAAAACCTACTTTTAATATGGGTTCTTAAATGCTTTAACCTCCTTTCTAGCCCACCACCCACCAGAGGTAGTGGAAAAGAAAGATTATTAGGGGAAGTAGATCTGTTTAGAAATAGTTCTTTGGAGCAAATCCAATATGTGTTGGCAGGATCTCAGCAGTTCAGTTCACACGAATTAGCAATGGCAGCTTGAGCCACTCTTAAAAACCATTCACAAATCCAATGGCAACTGGATCCAGAAGAAGCCATGAGGCTCTGCTGTATGCTGTTTAGAAGTAGTTTCTTGGAGCAATTTCAATCTCGAATTGTCAGGATACCAGCAATTCCAGATCAGTAGTGCCAGAATCGCAAACCCAAGTCGGCAGTGGTGGCACGACCCAGCAGAAACAGCCAGGCCTTTCCTGAATCAGCAGGAGTCAGCAGGAAGGACCAGGAGAAGTTCTCTGCAGTGCCTCTCTCAATAAAGAGAGGATCAGTGAAGATGAAGACATGTGACCAAGGAAGCATTGCAAGGCTAGCTATGCAAACGTGCCATCACTGTCCATTGAGTCCCTTCAAACCTCCCATATCCTCCCATGGGTCTTTCCTCCCACAGGTCTGGCCTCAGCAAAACACCATGTCTAGATTCTGTCTTAGTAAAACTCCATGTGAGTCTGTATCAGCTGACATATCTAGAAACTTCCACTTCACTCTGCCAGTCAGCATGAGTCCATCAGAACACTACCAGCAGTTGTTTGTTTCTTTTTCTTTTTCTTTTTGTGCATTTTGTTCTATGAAGTCATGACAAATGACAGGTAAGGAATGGCAAAGTGTGCCAGTACCATCCAGTGTCATCTACCATCTATTAGCTTTATATGTATATTTCCTCTTAACGTCATGTGTCCTTTCCCATGTCTGCTTTAGCAAAACATCCTTTCACCTGTGTCTGCTTCAGGAAAACAGTCTTTCACGAGTCTGCTTTAGTAAAACATCCTCTCATCTGTGTGCACCAGCAAAGCACCATTACACATAACTGATTTTCCAAAGAAACTAGAAGTTTCCACTTGGTTTGACAATATTATACTTTAAAAAAAATCTTAATGTAAAAGGGTTACATTATAAAATAAAGTTAAAATTCTATAGGACATCTGAAATATGCTTAGCATACATGTATAAAGGGTTGGTGAATATCCAGAGTATAAATAGCAAGTCACTATGAGAAAACAAAACTTGAAGTCCTTCTACTTCCTGAAGAAGGAATGAAGTATCCACATTTTGCTCTTCCTTCTTCTTGAGTTTCATGTGTTTTTCTAATTGTATTTTGGGAAGTCTAAGTTTCTGGGTTAATATCTACTTATCAGTGAGTGCATATCATGTGTGTTCTTTTGTGATTGGGTTACCTCACTCAGGATGATATCCTCCAGATGCATCCATTTGCCTAAGAATTTCATAAATTCATTGTTTTTAATAGCTGAGTAGTACTCCATTATGTAAATGTACCACATTTTCTGTATCCATTCCTTTGTTGAGGGACATCTGGGTTCTTTCCAGCTTCTGCCTATTATAAATAAGGCTGCTATGAACATAGTGGAGCATATATCCTTACTACATGTTGGAACATCTTCTGGGTATATGCCCAGGAGAGGTATTGCTGGGTCCTCAGGTAGTACTATGTCTAGTTTTCTGACGAACCACCAGACTGACTTCCAGAATCGTTGTACCAGCTTGCAATCCTACCAGCAATGGAGGAGTGTTCCTATTTCTCCACATCCTTGCCAGCCTCTGCTGTCACCTGAGTTTTTGATCTTAGCCATTCTGACTGGAGTGAGGTGGAATCTCAGGGTTGTTTTGATTTGCATTTCCCTGATGATTAAGGATATTGAACGTTTCTTTAGGTGGTTCTCAGCCATTCGGTATTCTTCAGTTGAGAATTTTCTGTTTAGCTCTGTACCCCAGTTTTAAATGAGGCTATTAGGTTCTCTGGAGTCCAACTCCTTGGGTTCTCTGTATATATTGGATATTATCCCTCTATCGGATGTAGAATTGGTAAAGATCTTTCCCAATCTGTTGGTTGCTGTTTTGTCCTATTGTCAGTTTCCTTTGCCTTACAGAAGCTTTGCAATTTTGTGTCCATGTGTTTGAGACTTTTCCCCACTTTCTCTTCTATTAGATTCAGTGTATCTGGTTTTATGTCCTTGATCCACTTGGACTTGAACTTTTTACAAGGAGATAAGAATGGATCAATTCACATTCTTCTACATGATAACTGCTAGTCATGCCAGCACCATTTGTTGAAAATGCTGTCTTTTTGTCCACTGGATGGTTTTAGCTCCCTTTCAAAGATCAAGTGACCATAGATGTGTGGGTTCATTTCTGGGTCTTCAATTCTATTCCACTGATCTACCTGCCTGTCTTTGGACCAGTACCATGCATTTTTTTTAATCACCATTGCTCTGTAATACAGCTTAAGGTCAGGCATGGTCATGTATCCTTTTGTGTGCTTGTGTTAGTAAAACATCCTTTCACCCATGTCTGCTTCAGCAAAGCATTCCTTTATGTGTCTTCTTTAGTAAGACATCCTTTTGTTTGTATTCCTTTCAGGAAAATACTCCTTCACATATTTGCCCTAACAAAACACCATCTGACACGTCTGATTTTCCGAAGAACCCTTAAATTTCCACTTCATGAGTTAGCTTCAGGAACTACCCATGTGCCATGAAAGTCACTTTGGTAATGAACTCTAAGAACCTTAGTTCCACTGGCTCGCCTAACACCTACAGTTTCATTCCTACAGCAAGTTATTAACACTTAGTGGACGTTGAAAGTAAAAAAAATATAGGTCTGCCTATATAGACATCAGTCCTGTGGAAGTATCTCATTCCCAAGGCTCTTAGATATACCTTTCCAGCTAGAGTGTTAACCACAGGAGGTTAAGTGTGAAATTTCAATAAAGTGGGAGAACCTGTCCAGGCCACAGACTGTAACACTAAGGGTAGCTAGCAGAGGCTCCTGGTATGAAAAGATTGGGAAATATTAAGATTGTAATAGCTCTGTCAAACATCAGACACATTTCTAAAACAGGCTCAGCACTATCATAACTCAGGGAAACCAAGAGCATAATCCTCAATAGACAGCTCCCCTCCCTTACTACATATACTTTGACTCCACAAGTTTTAGGGTTCCAGAAAAAAAGCTGCTCCAACATTTTTCTTTAAAATTTTTATTTTAGTACTTAGACTTAGATGCAGTGTGTGTGTGTGTGTGTGTATCTGCCTATCTATCTGTGTCTGTTTAAATACAGGCATGCATGTGTTGCAGTGCCCTTATGAGACAGAAGTAGATGCTTCATTTCTTGGAGGTGGAGTTACAGATGTTTGTGAAATACCAGACATGGTACTGCAATCTAAACTCTTTTTTTTTTAAAGATTTATTTATTTTTATATCTAAGTACACTGTAGCTGTCTTCAGACACACCAGAAGAGGGTGTCAGATCTCATTACAGATGGTTGTGAGCCACCATGTGGTTGCCAGGATTTGAACTCAGGACCTTTGGAAGAGCAATCAGTGCCCTCAACCACTGAGCCATCTCTCCTGCCCCAGATCTAAACTCTTGTCCTCATGATTAACAACAAACTGTCCTCTTAACTGCTAGGGCAGGCCAATGGGCTGAGAGGCAGGACATGGAGCAGCCTAAGGGCAGGAAGGGGGATGTAGGGGAAGGCTGAGAGGCAGAGAAGCAGGCAGAGAGGCCTAGGGGCAGACCAAGGTGACAAGAAGCAAGGAGTAGGGATAGGCCAAGTGACAGACAGGTAGACAACTCCTTAGGGGCTGTCTGATAGGCCAAGAGGCTGGGAGGGCAAAGGGCCAAAGGGCCAAGGGGGCATACCAAAGGGCCAAAGGGGCATACCAAAGAGCCAAGGGGCAGGCTGAGAGGCACAAAGGCAAGCAGAGGGGCTGAGCAGCATGCTAAGGGGCCTAGGGTTAGAGAGGTAAAATAAGGGGCCTAAATGTAGGCTCAGGAAGTAGACCGAGGGGCAGGCAGAAGGGCAGGCCCAGGATCCTAGGCTCAGAGGCAGAGAGGCAGACCAAGAGGATAAGAGGCACACTAAGGGTCCAAGGAGCATACCAAGGGGCCAAAACGCAGGGAAGAGGGGCGGGCTACGGGATAGAGTTGTAGAACAAGGGCTTAGAGGTGGGCCAAGGGACCCAGAGGCAGAGAGACAGGCAGAGTGTTTAAGAGACATGGGGATCCAGATGCAGACTAAGGGGCAGGACTAGGGGCCAAGGTCAGGCTGAGGGGCTCAGTGTTCAAGTGGCCATTTGAATGGTAGATCAACTGGTTGGCAGAGAGAGGGCAGCCCTGGGAGCAGCCCTTGGGGCAGGCTGAGGAGCCAAGAGGCAGGCAGAAGGGTGAGAGGTAGGGCAAGGGGCCAAGAGGCAGGTAGGAAGGGTTGGCTAAGGGATAGAAAGGCTGACCAATGGGCCTAGAGATGGGCCGAGGGGCAGGCAGAGGGGCTGAGGATGGGAGAGGCTGGGAGGCAAAAAAAGGGGCAGACTGAAGGGCAAGTCTAAGGGCAAGTCTAAAGGCAGGTCAAGGGGCCTAAAGAAGGCAGAGTAGCAGAGAGGCAGGCCTGAAGCGGTAGGGGATGGGAGTCGGGGGTGGGAAGGCTTAGGATGTGGAAGGGAAGGCCACAGGGCTGAGAGTCAGGCTGAGGGGCAGGCACAGGGGGAGGCGCTCAGGAACCTAGGGGCTGACAGAGGTGCTAAAATATGGGGAGGAGGGCCAGGCCAAGGGACAGAGAAGGAGACCAATGGGACTAGAAGCAGGCAAGGGGCAGTCTGTTGGGCCTAGGTGCCCAGAGGTAGAGAGGCAGGCCAAGGGACCACAGGGCCTGGGACCATGAAGAGACCTGAGGGGCTGAGAGGACACAGAAGGTCACAGGTGAGGGGCCAAGAGGCATGGGGAGGGGCAAAGCCAAGGAACAGAGAAGGTGAATGAAGTGCCTAGAGGTGGGACAAGGAGCAGGGTGAAGGGCCACTGATGCAAGAGGCAATGAGGCCAGCAGAGGCATCCAGGGCAGATCTATGTGCCAAGAGGCTGGGACGAGGGGCAAGCCAAAGGACAGAGACGCAGACCAAAAGCCGAGATCTGGGCCTAGGAAGAGAGGCCCAGGGCCTGAGAGAGAGGCATAGGGGCCTAGAGGCAGACAAAGGGGCAGGATTAGCGGCCCAAGGGAAGGCTGATGGGCTAAGGGGCCGCCAGAGGTATAGGCTGACTGGCTGGCCAAGGGGTAGAAGGGGAAGCGAAGAGGAAGGCAGAGGGGCCAGGGGGCAGACCACAGGAAGGGAATAGGTGCACAAGGGCTGGCTAAGGGGCTGAGAGGCAGGACAAGAGGCCTATAGGCAGGCAGAAAGGCCGAGGAGCCAAGGGACAGGTCTAAGGACAGGCAGAGGGTCTACGAGGCAGACTAATTGCCAAGAGGCAGGGAAGATGGGCAGGTAAAGGAACAGAGGCAGGCCAAGCAGCTTAGGGGCAGATGGCCAAGCCAAAAGGCAGAGCACAAGAAAGAGGTACAGATCAAGGAGCCACGACACAGGGAGGAAGGGCAGGCCATGGGACAGAGAGGCAGACCAATGGGCCTAGAGGTGGGCTGAGGTGGCAGGTATGAGGGGACCAGAGGCTGAGAGGCTGAGAGGCAGGCCAAGGGGATGAGGTGCAGACCTATTGGACCAGGGGCAGACCAAGGGGCCATGAGCCAGGGAACTGTGTCAGAACAAGGGACAGAGAAGCAGACCAAGGGCCTAGAGGTGGGATGAGCAGCCAGGGTCCAGGGTCTGTCTGAGGGGACACTAGATAGAGTGGTATCCTGAGGTGCCAAGAGGCAAGCAAAGGAACAGGACAAGAGACCCAGGATAAGCAGGCTGAGGTGCCCTGAAGCAGGCAGAGGGGCTGAAAAGAGGGACAGGGGACCTAAGGGCCAGCCAAGAGGCAGGCATCAGGGTAGCCAAGGGGCCAAGAGGCAGGCAGTTGGGCTGAGAGGGAGGCAGAGGGGCCTGGGAGTAAGCCAAGGGAGCAGGCCTAGAGGCACAGAGGAAGGGTCAGGGGCCAAGAGGCAGGACAGTGGGCCTATGTGCAGGTTAAGAGCCCCAGAGACCTGCTGAGGGACTGATCTAAGGGCAGACACAGGGTCTACCGAGGCAGGCTTAAGGGCCTACAATCAGGCCTAGGGGCCTAGTGGTAGACAATGTTCCAAGATGCAGGGGGATGGGCAGAGCAAGGGACAGAGACAGACCAATGGACCTAGAAGTGGGCCGAGTGTCAGTTTGAGGAGTTGAGGGTGCTAGAGGCAGAGAACTAGGTCAAAGGATTGAGGGGCAGGCAGCCAGGCCAAAAAGTAGACCACAGAAAGAGGTATAGACCAAGGGCCCAAGAGGAAGTAGGAGGGGCAGGCAAAGGGACAAAGAAGGAGACCAAATGGCCTAGAGCTGGACTGCGGGGCAGTATGAGGAGACCAGAGATTGAGAGACTGAGAGGCAGGCCCAGGGGCCAAGAAGCCAGCCAAAGGAATAAGGTGTAGACTCATTGAACCAGGGGCAGACCAAAGGGCCATGTGCCAGGGAATTGGGTCTGGCTAAGGAACAGAGAAGCAGACTAAGCGGCCCTGGGGCTGTCTGAGGAGACACTAGGCAGTGAGACAGGCTGAGGTGCCAAGAGGCAGGCATTTATTTGGGCAGAGAGGTAGGCCAGAGGGGCTGAGGAAGTAACCAAAGGGGCAGGCCTAGGGGCACAGCAGGAGACTCGGGCCAGGAGGCAGGATAAGTGGCCTATGTGTAGGCAGAGAGCCCCAGAGGCCTGCTGAGGGGACCTAAGGGCAGGCAGAGGGTCCACGATGATGCAGGCATGGGGGCTTAGAGGCCTAGTGGGTGAACAAGTTTCCAAGAGGCAACGGTCCAAGGGATTAGAGGTTCACCAAAGACATGAGGAACATTCCACGTTGTTGAGAGGCAGGCAGAGGGGCCAAGAGGAAATCCAAGGGGCAGACCTCTTGTCACAGATGCAGGCTGAGAAACCAGGAGGCAGGACAAGGGGCCTAGGGGCAGGCAGAGGGCCTGAGGCGCCTGCAGAGGGCCAGGCCTAAGGCCAGGCAGAAATTCTATGACGCAGGCCAAGGAGCCTAGAGGCCTGCAGAGGGGCCTGAGGTCAGAGCAGGTTCCCAGAGGCAAGGAGGAAGCACAAACCAAGGGACGGAGAAGCAGACCAACTGCCCTAGAGGTGGGCCAAGGGGAAGTGGGTGGGCTAGGCAGAGAGGCACACCAGTGGGTCAGGGTTAGGCAGAGGGGACTAGAAGCAGGCTGAGGAGACACAGAGCAAACCGTGGAGTCAAGAGCCAGATCAAGGGCCCACGAGGCAGGGAGGAAGGGCAGGCCATTGGACAGAGAGGCAGACCAATGGGCCTAGATGTGGGCTGAGGTGGCAGGTATGAGGGGACCAGAGGCTGAGAGGCTGAGAGGCAGGCCAAGGGGATGAGGTGCAGACCTATTGGACCAGGGGCAGACCAAGGGGCCATGAGCCAGGGAACTGTGTCAGAACAAGGGACACCAAGAAATAGGAAGGGGGGTCCAGGGGCAGGCAGTCGGGATGAGAGGCAGGCAGAGGGGCCTATGAGTAAACCAAGGGGGCCGGCCTAGGGGCACAGCGAGAGCATGGGGGCCAAGAGCCTGGTTGAGGTGCCTATGTACAGGCAGAGAGCCTTTGAGGTCTGCTGAGAGAGGTAGGAAAGGCAGACCTATGGGAAGGCAGAGGGTTCATGAGGCAGTCCTAGGTGCCTACAGTCAGGCATAGAGGCATAGGGGCAGTCAAGGTTCCAAGAAGCAGCAGGGTGTACACTGGCCAAGGGTCAGAGAGGCAGACCAACTGGCCTAGTTGTGGGCTGAGTGTCGTTGGAAGGGCCAAAGCTGAGACAGAGAGGAAGGCGAAGAGGCCAAGGGTCAGCCAGCTAGGCCAAGGTGCTGACTGAGAGAAATAGGTAAAGATGAAGGGGCCAAGGGATAGATCAGGGGTCCAAGAGGCAGGGAGGAAGTGGCAGGGCAAGGGACTAGAGGTGTACCAAAGGGACCAAGGGCAGTCTGAGTGTCCTAGAGAGAAAGAAGCAGACAGAGGCTCTGAGAGGTAGGTAGAAGGGTCAAGAGGCAGATTAATGGATAGGCCTAGGGATACTGGGACAGACTGTGGGGGGTGCTGAGAGGCAGGGTGATGGTTCGAGGCTCAAACAGAGGGTCTGAGGGGCATCCTGAACTCCAGGCCTAAGCATTTCTTTTGGTTTCTAAGAGGCAGGATGATGCTTCTAGGGCAGGAAGAGGGTCCATGACGCTCACTAGGTGCCCTAGAGGCAGGCAGAGGGGCCTAAGGGCAGAGGATGTGCCAAGAGTCTGAGAAGAAGGGCAAGCCAAAGGACACAGAGGCACACTGATGGGCCTAGAAATGTGTGGAGTTGAGGGGTTGAGTTGGCAAGAGGCAGAGAGGCAGGTCATGGTGTCAGGGGCAGGCAGAGATGCCAAGAAGCACACCTGGTAAACTAGGTACAGCCCAAGGGGTCAAGGGGCAGGGATAGTGGGCCTTGGGGCAGTGTTAGGGGCAAAGGGTACAGGAAGCAGTGAGGCAGGCCAGCGGAGGGGGGCCTGAGAGGCAGAAAGGCAGGTCGAGAGATCTAGGGACCATCTGATGCTTCAAGAGACAGAGAGGCCAGCGGAGGGGGGCCTGAGAGGCAGAAAGGCAGATCGAGAGATCTAGGGACCGTCTGATGCTTCAAGAAACAGAGAGGCCAGCGGAGGCGCTGAGAGGCAGGCTGATTGGCAGAGCAGCCAAGGGACAGACTGAGGGCCAAGAGGCAGGCTGAAGAGCCAAAGGGCAGTATGGTGTCAGGCTGAGACGGACATGCGCTAAAGGGCCTAGGGACAGAGGAACAAGCTGAGGGGCGGAGAGCCAGGCATAGTGGTTAAAAGCACTTGCTGCTCTTGTAGGGGACTTGGGTTTGCCCATGGAACTTTCTGTGAAACACCATATTCTAGGCTACAATGCAAGTTACAACAGATTCAAAATGATCAAAATAATTACATGTATCCTATCAAGGCAGAATAAGCTTGGGAATCAGTAGCAAGATATGCTGTCTGGGTTTATATTAACTTGACCCAAGCTAGCATCATCTAAGAGGAAGGAGCCTCCACTTGAGAAACTGCCTCCATAAGATCGGGCTGTAGACAAGCCTGCAGAGCATTTTCTTAGTGAGTGGTTAATGGGGAGGGCCCAGTCCGTGGTGGGAGGTGCCACCTCTTGGCTGATGGTCCTAAGTTCCATAAGAAAGTAGGCTGAGAGCCGGGCGTGGTGGCGCATGCCTTTAATCTCAGCAGAGGCAGAGGCAGAGGCAGAGGCAGGCAGATTTCTGAGTTCAAGGCCAGCCTGGTCTACAAAGTGAGTTCCAGGACAGCCAGGGCTATACAGAGAAACCCTGTCTCAAAAAAAAAAAAAAAAAAAAAAAAAAAAAAAAAAAAAAAAAAAAAAAAAAAAAAAAAAAAAAAAAAAAAAAAAAAAAAAAAAAAAAAAAAAAAAAAAAGAAAAAAAAAAGAAAAAAAAAGAAAGTAGGCCATAATGAACAAGCTGGCGAGCAGTACTTCCCACCGACTTCTTCATCAGTTCCTGCCCTGGCTTCCTTCCATGATGATCAGTGATATAGAAGCATAAGCCACATAAACCCTTTCCTCTCCAAATTGCTTTTGTGCAGGGTGTTTTATCATAGCCATAGTAACCCTAAGACACAAGAGAAACCTCAAAAATAACTTTTCTTGAAGTAGAAGAAATCAGGGAGGACATGTTTTTCAGTCTTGGAAGGCACAACTTATGAGAACATTGGGATTCAACAAAGGCCTAAGAGTAAGATTCCCAGTACATACATTCAAAATTCAGAGAGATGTTAAATTAGTAGCATAATGATTCACCTCAAAGTTTTAGAAAAGCAAGTAAAAGCCACACTCCAAAACATGAAGCATCACAGGATAGTGAAGGTCAGAGTGAAAAGGTGAAACGGAGACAGAAAGAATAGTCCGTGGAACCGATCAGAGGTGTTCGTTTGGAATATCAAATTGACAAACTTTAAGTTAACCAAAAGAAAGAAAAAAGCCAAATCAATAACATTACCCATAAGTTGGGGGATATTACAACAGATTCCAATTAAGTCCAGAGGACTACCATTAGAGAATACTGAAAAAAAAATAACTCACAAAATAAGAAATCTAGAAAAATAGTAAATTCCTACACATATTAAGTACGCTAAATTTCAGTCAAGAGGATATAAATAGTTTGAACATCCACAGCAAGCAGTGGTATCTAAAGAGTATTAAAAAAATCATACAAGCTGGGCATGGTGGCACATGCCTTTAATCCCAGTACTTGGGAGGCTGAGGCAGGAGGATTTCTGAGTTTGAGGCCAGCCTGGTCTACAGAGTGAGTTCTAGGACAGCTGGAGCTATACAGAGAAACCCTGTCTCGAAGAAAAAAATAAATAAAATAAATTATAAAAAAAAATCATACAACAGGACTGGTGAGGTAGTTTAGTGATTAAGAGCCCTGGCTGCTCTTCCAGAGGTCCTGAGCTCAATTCCCAGCAAACACATGGTGGCTCATGACCATATATATAAAAAGGGTTCTTCTGCCCTCTTCTGGCCAACAGCTGTAAATGCAGGCAGAGCACTCACATTTAAAAAAAAAATCACACAACAAAGATGAAGTGGAAACTTCTGTTTCTTTGGAAAGTCAGTTATTACCAAATGATGCTTTGTTGAGGGCACAGAGGTAAAAGGCTGTCTTGCTAAAGCAAACATGTGAGGGAAGGCTTTCCTGAAGCAGACACAGGTGAAAGAATGTTTTGCTATAGCAAACATGCAAAAGGACGCATGATATTCAGAAGGAATATAAATATAACCCCACAGGCAGTGGGAGCTCAAGCATTGCTTTGCTTTGTTCCACCTTGCTATTCTTTGATAATGATATGCATGTATTGGTTTACCTTACATTGAGTTGCTGAGGTCCCCTTGTGGTGATCCCATAGAGAGAAGCTAGTCAAAGAACTTCTCCCGAGGTTTCTGTAGCTTCTTGCCGCTTCTGCTGTCTCGGGCCAGTTGGAGAGCCTTGCAGTCATTCTGGATTGAACTTCCCTTGGTGGTTCATGTGTGTTGATTGATGAACAGATTGGACTATAGCTGCTGGTCCTTGTGTGGTGTCTTCTGAGAGGACTGAACTGCAGCTGGCAAATCATATTTGGTGTTTGCTAGTGGACTGAACTGCTGATATTCTGACAACAAAAATTGGACTTGCACCCAAAGAACTATTTCTAAACAGGTCCACTTCCTACTTGTCCTAATAATGTTTCTTTCCCACCCCTGGTAGGTGGTGGGCTAAAGGGAAGGTTGAATGCTTATTAAAGTAGGTGGAAAAAATTATCCTTACACATAACTGGATGGATCTGCTGCTGCATTCTACCAAATCTTTAAAGAGGAGCCAAACTAAAATCCCTTAAACTATTCTATAAAATAAAAAGGAAGCAATGCTACTGAACTCATCCTGTATGCATAATGTAGGGATAAAACCACATGCTCTTTGTGATGGGTAAGCCAACCTTACCATGATTCCGAAACTCGATAGGAACCGAGCTAAGACGACAGCAAATACAGATCAGTTTTCATGATAGACATTGATACAAGATTTTTCAATTAAATACTTGCCAGCCGAATTCAAGAGTGTCTTAATTAGGGTTTTACTGCTGTGAAGAGATACCATGACCAAGGCAAGTCTTATAAAGGACATTTAATTGGGGCTGGCTTACAGGTCCAGGGGTTCAGTCCATTATGGTCAAGGCAGCATCCAGGCAGATATGGGGCTGGAGGAGCTGAGAGTTTCATCACTTGTACCAAAGGAGAAGACTGACTTCCAGGCAACTAGGGCTGGGGTCTTAAAAGCCACCCACAGTGACACACCTACTCCAAGAAGGCCACACCTTCTAATAGTGCCACTCCCTGGGACAAGCATAGACAAACCATCACAAAAAGCATGTGGTTTTACCCCTGCATTATAATAGGAAGTACCATGTGAAGTCAATGCATTTAAAAAATAGAGTGCTTGAAGCTGGGAAGGAAAAGAAGTGGGGGATAGTGGACAAATTGGAGAGGAGGAAAGGGGAGTAAATTTGATAAAAAAAACACATTATGTGACACCGCTCCGCTCCAGCGCAGGGCGCAGGGCCTGGGGGCCGTGCACCCACCCAGGTTTCCAGCTCTCCCAGCGATCCGGACCACCGGTAAGAGGAACACACATCTGCTCCAGTCCAAACTCCTGGGACTTGAGTCTGCAGAGGGAGATAGACAGGCGGAGGGCGGAGAGCAGACTCCTTCCCTTCCGGCCCACACCGCTCCGCTCCAGCGCAGGGCTCAAGGCCTGGGGGCCGTGCACCCACCCAGGTTTCCAGCTCTCCCAGCGATCCGGACCACCGAGATCTCCGGACCACTGGTAAGAGGAACACACATCTGTTCCAGTCCAAACTCGTGGGATTTGAATCTGCAGCGGGAGATAGGCGGAGGGAGGAGAGCGGACCCCTTCCCTTCCAGCCCACACCGCTCCGCTCCAGCGCAGGGCTCAAGGCCTGGGGGCCGTGCACCCACCCAGGTTTCCAGCTCTCACAGCGATCTCCGGACCACCGTCCAAACTCATGAGACTTGAGTCTGCAGCAGGAGATAGACAGGCAGAGTGCGGAGAGCAGACTCCTTCCCTTCAGGCCCACACCACTCCGCTCCAGCGCAGGGCGCAAGGCCTGGGTGCAGTGCACCCACCCA
>LR754073.1:46755-94480 GCA_902729485.2 Mus minutoides
GTTGGCCATCATTGGGAGGAGAGGCCCCTTGGTCATACAGACTCTATATGCCCCAGAACAGGGGAATGCCAGGGCCATTACGTGGGAGGGGGTGGGTAGGGGAGCAGGGCGGGGACGCGGGAGGGTAAGGGAAAATTTCTGGATAACATGTGAAATGTAAATGAAGAAAATATCTAATAAAGAGAGGAAAGAAAAAAAACACATTATGTGCTTATATGAAATTCTCAGTCAGAAGAAGAAAAATTCAACAAACAAAAAGGACTCATTCACCATATCACATCATGACACAAATACACTCAAGGACAGAAGTCACACGATAATCTAATAGATGCCTCTAAGGAACACACTTCAACAAACTAGAGGCTACATGTGTAATCATATTATTGTATTGTGTGTGGAAAATCTGAAAGCAGTTATTCTAAAACTGGGGGAAAGAATGGAATCCACATTCACTGCTTTATATGATGCTTAAAATCTTAGCTAAAGCAAAAGAACAACAGACAGAAAGTGGGTGTGGATGAGAAAGGAAGAAATCAAATTATCCATTTTGAATATGCCACGATCTAAAGACTCTATAAGGATTCTACCAGAAAACACTTAGATCAGATAATCAATTTCATTTCTAATAACTATTTCTGATAAACATATCCATAAAAGTAACTATGTCTCACTCTGTAGTCCAAGCTGGCCTAAAACTCTTAAGCCTGCCTCTTTCTTCCAAATGTTGGGATTACAGGCACGCCCCCACAATTCTTGACTAAAAATTAAGGTTTCTATTTTTCTCATATTCACCTCTGGATTGGTTGTCAAACCAAGAAAAATTCTCAAGAGTCTTTTAGGGAAGAAATTGACAGACTTAACCTCAAATTCTTATGGAAATACAAATAACCTAGAATTGAAAATTAAATAATAATAACAAAGGGAACATAGCCTACCTCACTGCAAGCCAGCTACAGTAATCAGCATGGACAATACTGGTGTAAAGAGAATATTGAGCAGGGGGGCAGAATGGTCGAGAAATATAACCTACATGTGGACGATCTATTTTGTAAATAAAGATGCCAAGTAAAATTGCACTAAGAATGAATATTTGTCACCCAATAGTTCTGAAATGGTTGTATAACTGTCTGCAAGTGAATGCCTCTCAATTTTCACTCTACATCATGTTTAAATGTTAATACAGAATGAATTCCAGACCAAAATGTAACAAATCCAGTTATCAAGCTTCTGGAAAGAAATCTGGAGAAAAATCTAGGTATCTTGGTTTGGAAAATATTTAGTAAGACATAAATCTTGAGCTTGAAAAGAGGGGGAAAAACCAATACATTGGATTTCATGGGAATGTGATGTGTTTCCTGTTCAAATTGCCTATTTCATATATAAAATAAAAAATTGGAAGGAAATAGTTGGAAACTGTATCTGACAAAGGATTGGTATGTAGAATGTACAGAGAATTTTGAAAACTCTTTAATGTAAAGGTAATTCAGTTTTTAAATTAGAATTTGAACAGAGAGTTCAACAAAAATATAAACACTTAAAATTAAACATATGAAAAGGCATTCAGTATCATTATTCATTAGGAAAATGTAACTCACTGCCACATGAGTTAAGGCTACACATGCTCTGGAATGGCTTAAATTAAAACCATTGACCATATTTGGCATTTACATGTGCAGAATTCTCAAGCACTTATTAGGAATGTCTATTTTGACTTATAATTCATCAGTTGTTCACAGTATTCATGCACATGCATACATGGTGGTATTTCATGAGCTTTCTTTATAAATTTACTTGGGTTCCAGGAATGAAACTCAGGTCGCTAGGCTTGTGTGGCAAGCACTTTTACCTGCTGGCCCACTCGGTAGTCATTGTTGTTGAGACAGGGTTTTGCTATGCAGCTTAAACTTGAGACTTATAATGCTCCTGGCTCAACCTCCTGTGTAGACATAAATTTGTTGCAGACTACTTTTAAACAAGGGTTCGACCTCTAGCCCATCACCCAGCAGAGGTAGTGAAAGAGAAAAGTCATTAGGATATGGGGGAAGTGGACCTGTTCAGCAGTAGTTCTTTGGTGGGAGAGCTCTATCTTCTTGGGCAGCAGTTCAGTCCCATAGCAAATACCAAAGATGATTTAGCAGTTGCAGACCAGTCCTCCAGGCAGGCAGACACTAGGCATGAACCTTCAGATACAGTTCAGTCTTTTCAGCAAGCAGACATCAGGAAGCTTTCCTTTAATCCTGAAGAAACCACTAGGCTAGCCAACTGGCCTAAGGCAAGGTTGTGGAAGCGGCAAGCTATCTCGGGAACCACGCAAGCCAATACATGTGTGTCTTTAGTGAAGAACAGCGAGGTGGAGCAAAGCACACCAAGGCTCAGTGCTCATCTCCCACTGTCTGTGGGCTCATATTTATACTCCCTCATCAAGCATCCTTTCATGTGTCTGCTATATCCAAACATCCTTTCACCTGTGTCTGCTTCAGGAAAACAGTCTTTCATGTGTTTGCTTTAGCAAGACAACCTTTCACCTGTGTGCCACAGGAAAACATCATTTGACACAACTAACTTTCCAAAATACTAGAAGTTTCCACTTCACTTCTGAGTTCTGGAGTCATAGAAATGTGCCACTACATCTTGTTCACAATGTTAAATATTTCCCTAACACATAGCCAAACCATTTCCTTCCTAGGTATATTTTTTCAAGAGAAATGGCATCATGTATACACACATCAACTTACACATAAATGTTTAGAACAGCTTTATAAACAACTCAAATGTAATCACTAAGAATGGATAAAAAATTTATGCTGTAACCACTTGATGGAGTACACCAAATTTTTAAAAAGAGAAAACTATTGCCTCACTAAACAATATGGGTGTATCTCATAATAAACATGCTGAATAAATGAATATATAAGAGCATAGAATATATAATTCCACTTCTTGTCAATTTCTAGAAAATTTAGAACATATTTTATAGTGCTCAAAGGATTTCAGATATTTCTTAGGGAGAGGGATGAATTTAGGATAGACGCAAGAAAATGTTTGCAATGAGAGATATGTTCATTATCTTGCTTCTTTTGATGATTTCAGTAGAAAATGTTTAATTGTACTTTTAAAAATGTGCCCAGTTGTATGCTTGCTATATTTTAATATATGGCTTATAAACACATGCATTTGTATGTAGCCTCACAAACATGTCTAAAACATGTCTATTTTATTTTATTTTATTATGTATATGGCCTGTGAGAGTTTTGTGTGCCACATGCATAGAAGATCCCAAGGAGTCCAGAAGAGGATTTTGGCCCTCTTGCAACTGACGTTGCAGTTGTGAACAGCTATATATTTGCTAAGCCTGAATTTGGATCCTTTGCCGGAGCAGTAAATGCTCTTAATTGCTGAGCCATCTTTCCTGCCCCTGAAAATCATTTGAAGGTAACACTTCTTTAATTCCTTTATTCTGAACTTTGGGTTCAAATAGGTTGTCACAACTAATTCCTGTTAAGACTGGGATACAGATTTAAGTGTTTTTGCCAGGTATGGTGGTATATTCCTGTAATGCTAGCATTTGGGAGACAGAGGTGGGAAGAGCAGCACAAATTTGAAGCTGATAAGATCTACAGAGTAACTTCTAGAACATAGTGAGATCGTGTCTCAGAAAAAAGAAAATATAATGTTAGTGTTCTTATTCTGGACATTGCTCCTTTTACTATACCAGTTAAAGAGCAAAGATCACAGGAAGGATTACCATTTGGTAGATTTTATAGTTTTCTATGCCCTACTTGTGGGAAAGACATACTGATATGAAAAGAATTAATTTTTCCCATAATACTTTCAGTTCTGCAGATGACTGTGATGGTTAATGAAAGCTGACAGGCTTTTTGTTTTTTTGTTTTTTGTTTGGAATTTGCCAATTAGTTATTCAACAGTGATTAATAAAATATACTACAAAGTTATAATTAAATAAATGGTGTTAAAATATAGATAATATTCAACTCCATCACTGCCTAATTATTTTAGTATCTTTTACATTTTATTACTCCAAAGGTAACTATTTTGTCATGCATGTGTATGTATGTGATGTGCATTCATGTGTGTGAGAGGGTGCATATGCACATGCATGTGAACATTTGTGGAAGGCCTAGGTTACTTTTAACTTTATATAACAAGGCATGCTCCCTCACTTGAAACAAGAGTTCACTGTTCTGTCTCCATCTCCAGAGTGGTAGAACTACAGATGGGCTTCCATGTGGGTGCTGGAGATATGATATCTTGTACTTTTTCTTGCATAGTAAGCATCTTACCCATTAAGCCATCTCCATAGCTCCTCATTAATTAAAGTTTCAATGAGGTTACATTGGTGGCTTGAAGTTGGTCATAATGAGAGTAGACATGATAGTAAATTATCAAATAGAATACAGAATGGAGATTCTGTCCCCTTCCCCTGAAAACTGTTAAACACATATTAGAGAACCACTGAAGACTGGATTAGAAGGCAGTGTACCCGTACCTTAAGTCATGAAGGTGAACAATGGGGGAATTAGTGTCTTAGGGTCCTGTGGGAACATGAAAGGTACATGAGCTAGGTTTAAACCCTGGAGACCCAGCAGATTAATCTGCAAGGTGTTTACCATGCTTCCAGACACTATACTCCTGACACGAGGCCCCAGCTCCATAATTCTGTGGCCTTCAGTCCTGTAGGTTGTCCGGACTCCACCCCCACAGTTACCTGGCAATAGATAGGTAGGCCCAGCATACTATAAAAGGAGCTGTTTGCCCCTCCTCTCTCTCTTACCCTTTTGCTCTTACTCTATTACTCTCTTGCCTCTCTCTCTTGCCCTCTTGCTCCCCCTCTCTCCACCTTCCCTTGCCCCCTCTCTCCATGAGGCCATGACCACCCTCTACTTCCCTACTCTACCCCTCTCTCTGCCTTTCTACAGTAAATGCCTTAAAACCATGGACTGCCTCTTCTCATTGGGATCCGCTGTGCTGGAGCAATTTAGCTGGTTTTCCCCTAAAGAGGTGCATGTCTAACCTCCCACCAGGAGGCCTCTCTGCATTCCTAGCCATGGCTTCCAGCCAAGTCACTTGCCACCAAGCCACCCACTTGACCAAGCTAAGGACTCTCCTCCCCGCGGTATCCAGCCAGAGCTCTCTCTGGGCCAGAGCCTGCCCCCAGGTCCCCCTGCTCAATTTTCAGCTCTTCTGAGAATTTAGCGGCAGTGCTGGACTCCCAGAGCAGGGCTCTGCCGCCCAACGCCCGGCAGCGTGGGGTATACAGTCAAACTTTCCGAGTCCACCTCCATGAGTAGCTCTAGTCCTGTGGTGGGCTGGACGCAGGACCCCATTTTTAACCCACATGATCCACCTTCTTATACTGTGGGTTGTCACTCCACATAGTTTCATGTAACTGAATGAGGGGGTCACAAACAACTTGCCAACAATAAAAGAGTTGTGGACACACAATAACCAAAATTAATTTAAAATGAAATGCAAAATGTATCCAGGGAGTTTCTGGCATTGTTTCCCCCTGATATCTCATGTGACATCATTGCAGTCTTGATTTGGAACAAATTGAGCTCACTTTTCACTGTGGACATGTTCCAACACACGAGACAGTACACACCTGTAATGCCCTGGCTCTATATGCCGTTGGCCTTGAAGAAATGCCGGGAGCCAACCTGGCCTAGAATGGTTTGAAGTGAGAAACAGCTTTGGACTTAGATTTAAAGACTGATGGTCTCTGGCCTTCTGGCTCTCTATACTGAGTGCTTGCTGATGGCTTCTATAGACGGAACACCCTCTTGCTTATTCTGTGGCTGAAAACTGCTAACTTCTTTTTTTTTTTTAAACTCTCTGTGTCTTCTTTTTTCATTATGAATCTCTGTGCTTTATTAAATGCTGTATCTTTATTTTATCATTCTCTAGTATTGTTCTGTACTTCATCAAGCGCTGAAAACTATTACTGCTCTGTGTTTCATTAAGTGCCAGGGAAACTTTGTTACTCTGTTCTGTGCTAAAAACCTAACTCTTTCTTACTTGTGCTTAAATAAGTGCTAATATCGGGTGATTAATGTGCTGTTTAGCAGTGGGAATTCAGTAAAGGATTTATTGCTAGTGCTCCTGATAGCCAGCCCTTAGGAAGCCCTGCAGAGGCTTAGATAGTTAACTCCCTGTGAACCAGAGAAGAAGGAAAGGAAAAGAATCAAAATGCTTTATACAGTCAAATATGCAGAGACACATATACATTCATATCCCCACACTCTGGCTGGGCCTGGCCATCTGTCATAGTCAACTCCACAAGTATTCATGCATGCTTACCGTGTATGCATATGTATATACACACACTTACTTATAGACAAACACACATATACATTTGGATGGATGGATAAATGAATAAGACAGAGCTCTCCAAGCCAAACCAATCAACAACTGGATTTCTTTTCTCTAATCTTTTTATACCTTTTTAGGTAAAAAGTTCTCTAGAAAACTACCTCAAAGATAAAACAGTATCAACTAACCTGGACCCCTGGGAGCTCTCAGAGACCAAGCCACAAACCAAAGAGCATACATGGGCTGTTCCACTGCCCCCCACCCCACCCCTGGCACATATGTAGCAGAAGACTGCCTTGTCTGGCCTAAGTGGGAGAGGAAGCACCCAATGCTGTAGAGACTTGATGCCCCAGGGAATGGGGATAGGGGGAAGGGATGGGTGAGGCAGGGAGCAAAGGGAATGGGGGATGATGGTGTAAAGAATTCTTGGAGGGGGGACCGGGATGAAGGAGGGGTAACATGTGGAATGTGAATAAAACAATTAAAAAAATTTCACAAGGAAGCTCAGAAGAAAAGAAAGGTTACATAAAATGGGAGTTACAGAGGATATTAATATTAAGTTCAAAGCAGTGTATCATTCTATATGTTCGTTATAAGTTCAAAGTAACAGTTTTTACATGGCATTGCTTTATCATAGTATACACTTGTAGCTATATTCTAGGATCTGATGTTTATCCTTGAACACAAATTTATCCCGTGTACTTCCGCTGTTAGTGTGATTACGAAAGCTCATCATATTTCTTTTTATGCAGCCTTACTATTATTAGGAGTGGGCACATTATATTCTTGATTCTAGCTTTATTATATCTTTCTAGCAAAGCAACTAAGACCATCCATCTCTAAAACCATTCTTCCTCAAATTATTTGAATCAAATCAGGAATTCTACAGAATCATTAATTCATCTAAACAGCATGAATTTATGAAAGTTCATCTTTACATTGCCCTGCAGGAAATCAATAGGGAGGGTGGGCTAATGCCCAGGTATTATTATATTAATTTAATAATGACAGGAAAGGCATATCAGCTTCAAGAAGCAATCCTGAGATGAAGTCTCTTTGGAACCTTACCATCAAGCTCACCCATCATAGACTGTGCAAAAATGGTGGGATATTGCCACGAAGGCCACCTGCTAGCTTTGGCCTATCCTAGATGGCTCCTGTTATCTCCTCTCTTCAAATAAAATAAAATAAAATGTGAATCTCTCTATTTTACAGCTTAACCTAGATATGTGAAGATGAAAGAAGCAAAATAATCTCTAAATTTATAAGAAAACTCCATATGAAATTACTTTAAAATTTTTTTTAGCTGAATTAGAAAACTAGCTAACCAGCTCCTGGTATTAATCTGAAAATGTAAAGTTTCTGTCTTAATAGCAATGTGTAAATTATTTTAGACACCCCACAGATGTCCTGGTATTTGCTTTTAGGACATCTCTGGTCCAATAATAGGAGTAACATAAATCCATTTATGATTGGCATAACATGAAATGATTAAAGTGTCTTAATATTTTTAGTCTGAGTCGGTATGTAGAGGATGAACTCTCTCTAAGACATTAACTCCATCTGTCAAGCCTTAATCATTTTTCTATCTCTCTCTTTTCTTTGTCTCTTTTCTTTCTCTCTCTTTCCTTTCTCTCTCTCTCTTTCTTTCTTTCTTTCTTTCTTTCTTTCTTTCTTTCTTTCTTTCTTTCTTTCTTTCTTCCCACTCTAGATTTTATTCCCCCCCCATCTGACTGTTCCACATCCCATACCTCCTCCCCACCCTCTGTCTCTATGAGGATGTTGACACCCCCTATCCCCCATTCTCCCATCTCCCTATCCCCCATTCCCCCAGATGTCTTAACTCCCTGGGGCCTCCAGTCTCTTAAGGGTTAGGTGCATCATCTCTGACTAAACACAGACTTGGAAGTCCTCTGCTGTATGTGTGTTAGGGGACCTCATATCAGCTGCTGTATGCTGCCTGGTCCAGTGTCTAAGAGATCTTGGGGGTCCCGGTTAGTTGAGACTGCTGGTCCTCCTACAGGGTCACCCTTCTCCTCAGCTTCTTCCAGCTTTTTCCCTAATTCAACCACAGGGGTCAGCAGCTTCTGTCCATTGTCTGGGTACAAATATCTGCATCTGACTCTTTCAGCTGTTTGTTGGGTCTTTCAGAGGGCAGCAATGATAGGCCCCTTTTTGTTAGTGCTCCATAGCCTCAGTGATAGTGTCAGGCCTTGGGACCTCCCCTTGAGGTGGATCCCACTTTGGGCCTGTCCCTGGACCTTCTTTTCCTCAGGCTCCTCTCCATTTCCACCCCTACAGTTCTTTCAGACAGGAACAATTATGGGTCAGAGGTGTGACTGTGGGATGGCAACCCAGTCCCTCACTTGATGTCCTGTCTTCCTGCTGGAGGTGGGCTCTACAAGTTCTCTCTCCCTACTGTCAGGTATTTCATCTAAGGTCTTGAGTATCACCTCCCAGGTCTTTGGTACATTCTGGAGGGTCCCCCCAACCTCCTACCACCTGAGATTGCCTGTTTCCATTCTTTTTGCTGCCCCTCAGGGCTTCAGTCCTTTTCCCTCACAATACCAGATCAGGTTCCCTTCTCCCTGACACCCCCAGCCTTGATGGATTTTTGCTTGAGTAATCAATGCCAAGGGAACATTTTGGGATTCAGAGGCCAAATCTTTTAAGTTCAGTCTCTATTTTCGAGAACCTGACCTAAGTTTGAACCCAGAGTAAACTAACAGGTTGCTACCTAGCATTAGTTTCCAAGTTGTCCCCTAATAAAACCCAAGCCTAGCTCCAGTCTCTAGGCTAATCCCCAACAAGACCAGCATTTCCAGGTTACACTCTCAACAAGACCAGTGTCTCCAGGTTATCCCCCCAACAAAACTGCACCCCAGGTTACAAGTCTACCCCCTGCCTAATGACCACCAATGCAGAGGAGAGCAGAAATTAAGTTTATGATATGACTCCCAGCACCAGCCAACTATATTAAGGCTATAGTAGCTCTCCAATTAGATGCTTCCACACATACTCCCTGCTTGCTGTTTATTATAAAGCCTTGCCCCAAAAGATATTTGGGGCTCCCACACCATCAAAACTATCCTGTGTGACATTAGTATGCTGGGGGGGGGCTGAGATAGCTCCAATAGAATAAAGACCCTGCTGTGAGTTGCATCAGATTGGCTCCTGTCTGTGTTTTTATGGATCACATTTCTCTGGCATTACATTTTTGGTGCATTGGCCAGGAAGTTCCCCATGATCTGGAAGGTCTTGAAGTCTAGGTATTTGTGTTTTAATGTTAGTAACATTGTGTTAATCTTCCTGCCTTTGCCCTGTCTGAGAGCTGAAGTGTCTGAGCTTTCTCTGTGAGATCTGCAAAGCAGAATGGAAGCAAGCTTGTGTAAGGTAAATGTGGAACTCTTCCAGCTGTCCTGAGATGGTTTATTTGTGTGGAACCTGGTGGCTTGTGTTGGCATGGTAATTCTTCTAGGTTTGTGCTGCACTGAGGAATCTGAGTGTCAGAAGCTGTCTATGTGGTCTCAGCAGGTGAGTACTTGCACAGTGGCGCAAAAGCTTGTGATTTGTGTGGTGGCTAATTGGTCTGAATGTCAGAAATTTTCTGTGAGACCTACAGAGCATAACGAAAACTTGTGTATAAATGACTTATGTTGCCATGGTAATTTTTCCAGGTCTGAGTAAACATCTGTAAAGTACTGCCAATGGTCATGTGTATGAGCGCCACCTTCTGGTTGGTTCTTGTTACTGCATGCTGTGTCTTTTTCTGGTTGTGTTTTTTTTGTTGTTGTTGTTGACTGTCTCTGTTCACAGATCTGAGTGGCACCACACCTGTCTTCTGTGAGCGCCACCTTCTGGTTGTTTCTTGTTACTACATGCTGTATTTTTTTTCTGGTTTTGGTTTTTGTTGCTGGCTGTCGCTGTTCACTGAGTCTGAGTGGTACCACACCAGTCTTCTGTGAGCCCCACCTTCTGCTTGGTTCTTGTTACTTTGGGCTGTATCTTTTTCTGTTCTTGGTTTTTGTTTCTGGTTATGCCTTTTTTGTTACTGATTCTAAATAGTGCCACATCGTTCTGATCTTGAATTTGTTCTGTGGCCAGTTTACAGTTAGGACAGACATATCTGGGAGCCATGGCTATGGTGGTGCCAGGAGATGTCCTGAGTCTCAGTCTGGGGTGGGTGTGGGCTCAGGGGAGCTAAGAGATACCCACCAATGTAGTTCTCTTCTCTCTCTCTCTCTCTCTCTCTCTCTCTCTCTCTCCCCCCCCCCCTTTCTGGTTGTTTCTTATTTCTGCCTGATAGAGAGGAAAGTTGGACTTGTGTTTTGGGCATCATAGGTCTTTTTCATGAGTGCCACTTTCTGGTGTTGTTTTGTTTCTTCCTGATAGAGAGGGAAGGCTATATTTGTGTTTTGTGTGCTGTATTTGTGCTTCTTGCTACAAGATGTCTTTGACAAGGTGACTTTGATGAGATAACTTTGACAAAGTGACTTTGACTTTGATGGACTTATTAACACGAGACAGGCTACCTCTATCACATTCTACAGGTTCCCTTCACTACAGAAGTGGCCAAGAAGCTGGTTCCTGGCCACACAGGGAAGTTCCCCCTAATATGCTTGCTTTCCCCTAACTCACCCAGATTGGGATTTTAACACCTTTGAAGGTAAGAGGAGGCTCTTGGTCTACTGTCGGGCTCTGCTGGCAGGTCTCAAGGTGGCCACAAGCTGGTTCACAAATTTGGCCAGAATGTATAACATTAGGAAGGGAGAAAATGAAAGCCCTACAGATATTTTAGAGAGGGTCATGGAGGTAGTTTGACAGTACAGCCCCATGGACCCTGAAGCAAAGCAGCAGTCGCTCTAGCTTTTATTAATCAGGTAGGACAAGATATTAATAAAACAAAAAACAAAACAAAACAAAACAACTTCAGAGGGTTGAGAGGTTAGGAGAAAAGAATCTGAGGGACTTAGTGATACTGGCAGAGAGAGTATTTAATGGAAGAGACTACAGAAGAGAAGCAGATGAGAGGACAGAAGCAACAGATGTGAGACCTGGCAAAGATCCAGTTGGCAGCCAAGGCCAACCAGAAGGCTGTAAGAGATGTCTAAAGCAGCCTCAAAAGAAGGAGATGGGGGGGGGGTTCTTAAAGATCAAAAGTTCCTCCTCCCCAAGCCCAGGGTAACCTTAAAAGTAAATAAGAAACCCACCAGCTTTTTTGTTGATAATTAATAATGCTCAACATTCTGTCTTGCTAAACCAGAAGACAAAGTCTCTTCATCAGTTTGTAAATGAATTCCCAGCAGCAACAGAAACAAAACAAAAACACAAGACCTCTTAGAGGCCCTAAAATTTTTTGAAGTATTGAGCCTCCTGTAAGAAGGCCTTACTCTGTCAACTACAGGTGACCTCCCTAGACCTGGGGGTGCATGTTCAGACTCAGGGCCCTGGCATCAGCCAATGCCCAATGTGTCCCCATTACCAGTAGCTTCCCCCTCCCTGTTTACACATCAGTGCAGCAGTGACCTCCTGGTTAAAGATGATGCCAGAACAACTCATTACCAGCCTCTCTTCTTGAATGTCCCCAGGATAACTTTTCAGCTGCCTGACCCTGACCTCGATTGATGGGCCTCTGCATGAATGCTCACATGGATGCAGAGGTCACATAGTTCACCAATGGCACCAGCCTCATTCTGTATGGAAAGAGGTATGCTGGGGTAGTGGTGGACTCAAACACTGAGATAATATGTGCAGAGCTATTCCTGGCAGAAATGTCAGCCAAGAAAGCTGAACTGGAGGCTCTGACCAAGGCTTTAGAGCTGAGAAAAGACAGACACAGAGGGTGGGTGTGCCTTCGCTTCTGCTCATTTCCATGGGGCTAGTTAAAGGGAGAGAGGCCTTCTGATGGCAGAAGAAAGGACTAAACTCTATCCCAGAGGGCAACAAGACAGCCCAGTGGGTGGACCCTAGAAATTGGGCCCCTCATGTCCTTGATTGCACTAGACCCAGGAGACCCCACACTCTCTGATCAGACAGAAGTTGTGATCTGGGCCAAAAACCTGCCCATGTCTCAGTGTCATAAGAGATGACAGAGGACAGCTGACTACAAACTAATTATACCAGGGAAAATGGGTCTATGCATACTGACAAAGATCTACCATTCTTCCCACATGGGATCCCAGTGAATGCAGGACTTAGTCTGCTGGGCCCACATCAGAATTAGACATGCCAATTCGAAAATAGCTGAAATTGTTAAAGACTATAAGGCCTGTCAATTGGCTACTGCAATTACCAATGAAAAGGACCCCAATACTCAATACTGAAGCACCAAGCCAAGAGTCTATCAGAAAATGGACTTCATAGAGATAAAACCTAGAAAACTCATATACAAATATTTGCTGGTGTTTATAGATACCTTTTTAGGATGGACTGAGCCTTTCCCAATTAAACATGAGACTGTGCAAAGAAACTACTAAAAGAAATTCTTCCAAGGTATGCTTTTTCTAAGTTTATAGGGTCAGACAATGGACCTAAATATGTGTCCAGGTAAGTTAGAGATGAACTAATATTCAGGGGATTTATTGGAAATCTCATTGTGTTTATAGACCCCAGAGTTCATGACAGGTGGAAAAGAAAAACAGAACCCTAAAAGAGACCTTAACTAAATTGACTTTAGAGACTGATAGTGACTGGGCGACTCTTCTCCCCTTCATCCTTTATAGAGTACAGAACTCCCCATACCAGATGGGACTCACCCCTTTTGAAGTTATGTCTGTTTCACCTACTGACAGAAGTTATTACATCATCTCGAGGGTGTCCAATAGGTACACAAATGTGTTTGGCTTAAATTTCATGTTTTCCATAAAATAAGTCTACCTCCAGAACTCCACCAACTTTAGCCTGGAGATTACATCCTAGTCAAGAGACACTGCCGGGGTCACTAGAGCCTCACTAAAAGGGTCCCCATGCTACAGAATTACAGTGTGGTTCCATCACACATCCATTTGCAGTTGAAGTCCCTGGCTAGCAGGAGGAGATTTCAGCCTTAAGACTCCCTCCTATCTCCCATGGTGGGCCCCTACCCATGCCCCAGGGACACCACAAAGACACAGCCCTGTTACTGTTTTCATGAAGCCTCAGGAAGTCCCATGATTGGGACTTCTAGTCACAGAGAAAGGGGTGGGGGAATGAGATGCCAGTGCTTTTAAGTTCAGACTCCATTTTAGAGATCCTGACCTAAGTTTGAACTCAGGCAAACTAACAGGTTGGTACCTACCGTTAGTTTCCAAGTTCTCCCCCAACAAAACCAGATCCTAGCTCCAGTCTCTAGGCTAACCTGCAGATATTGATGGATGAAGTGGGCATGAAGGAAGTGACAGGTCTCTGTCCTGGCATCTATAGAGTCCTGTGGGAATATATAAAAAGAGATTCTCCTGGAAAAACATCCAGTCTTTTTTATTATCTAGGTAGTGGGTCTTTTATCTTATTAGAGGCTTGAAATGATAAGAAGAATAATTATAATCTCCATTTTTAAAATTTAGATGTCTTTTAAGATCTGATCAACTCATTCCATAATAATTTGTCCCTGTGGAGTATAGGAAATGTCAGTGAAGTGTGAGAAATTAATAGTCAAACACCAATTTGAAAGGCTTTTGAAGTATAAACAAGGGCATTTTTTGTTCTTAAGCCCTTGGCATCCCCACAGTTATAAGATAGTAAAACAAATGCTTTATTATATCTTTGAAAGCTTTCCCAGGTTAGGCCAAGGCATAAATAGCAATGAGAAATAAGTGCCCATACATACAAGAAAAAAGGCTAACTTTCCAAAAGACAGGACCTGTGTAATGTTTGTCTGCCCTAAATCACAAGGACATAGGCTTATCAGGGGTTAATTCCCAAGAGTGGGCAGCTCTACAGGAATTCAGAAGCAGTTTTTCTGAGTCCTGTGATGATTTGATGATGTAAGATTTTGTTAAGGAATTAAATTTATCCTTACCTTCGTGCACAGGACCAGGAAGCATAGAATGAACTTAAACATATCCAATAGAGAAAAGGCAATTTCTAGAATTGGCTAGTTCATATTGGTGATCCTCCAATAGGGTTGCAGACCCCTTTAGCTCCTTGGTTACTTTCTCTAGCTCCTTCATTAGGAACCTGTGTTCCATCCAATAGATGACTGCATTTACCTCTGTATTGGCCAGGCACTGGCATACTCTCTCAAGAGATAGCTATATCAGGGTCCTGTCAGCTAAATTTTGCTGGCATATGTAACAGTGTCTGTAAGATCATATGTCCCAGTACAGGGGAATGCCGGGGCCAAGAAGTGGGAGTGAGTAGGTAGGGGAACAGGGCGGGGGGGGGGAGGGTATAGGGGACTTTTGGGATAGCATTTGAAATGTAAATGAAGAAAATATCTAATAAAAAAAGAATTTGTGAAATAGCTAGAAAACTTTGGAGTAGTTTATTTTTTATATTTTGTTGTTGTTTTGTCCTGGATCTGAATTTTTTTTTTTTGGTAGGGAACTGTATAATAATCTTAAAATTTCTGGTAAAATCTGAATCAATTACCCCAGGAACTATACTTATTTCTGGCTCCATGGTATCTTCAGGAGAGGGCACCTAAGCTCCCTCAGGAAGCCCACATAGGAGTCAGAGGTAAATTTTAGCTGAGCTGCTGCTCCAGGAATTCCCCTTTGTTATTTTTTCTAACCACCTCACATAGCATTGAATCCTTCTCTGCGGCATAGGCCACTGTTGGTTTCTTATGGTCTGGGGGCAAAGTCATCTAGGCCTGGGATATTTTGTTGTCTCCTTGAATTCAATTTAACTTTCTCCTCCTCCAAGGTCAAATTTGCCAAGTTTTGTAATTGTTTTGTCTTTCCCAGGATCTTTTAACAAGGGGAATATTAATTTCTTTTTAAGTATATGTTCAATCCTTAAATTCACTTGATCTCCTCCTGATTAGATGCACACATGCCAGAGCTGATGGCTCCTGGCAAAAAGAGATGGGATAGGTTAGGTAGACACGTAGTCTTTAAGTGATTAAAGTTTCTTGTCAGGCAGGTTAACCAAAGTAAAAGAGATAATAATAACAATAATAAATTGTAAAGGCAGAGACTTTTATCATGCTTTTGGAGGAGATGGAGGAGATGTACAGAGGATCAGGGAACTGAACAGAGGTGTGTAGCAGTGGGGCATAGGGAACTGTGGGGAGCAACCAGAAAGTCCCAGATGCCAGGGAAGCTAGAGTCTCCCAGTACTCCATGGGGATGACATTAGCTGAAATACCCCACAAAAGGGAGGGAGAACCTGTCAAGACCATATCCAGAGGTTAGGCATGGCCCCCTGGTTGAGGGATGGGGCAACCCACCCTTCTCCAAAATTTTAACCCAGAATTGCTCCTGTCTAAAGGAAATACAGGGACACAGTGTGGAGCAGAGACTGAAGGAAAGGGCATCCAGAGACTGCTCTGCCTGGGTAGACACCAAACCCAGACACTATTGCAGATGCCAACAAGTGCTTGCTGACAGGAGTCTGGTATAGTTGTCTCCTGAGAGGCTCTGCAGATCCTGACCAGTACAGATGTGGATGTTCGCAGCCATCCATGGGACTTAGCACAGAGGCCCCAATGAAGGAGTTAGGGGAAGGACTTAAGGAGATGAAGGGGCCTTATCTGGCATCAATGGGAGGGGAGGCCCTTGGTCCTGTGAAGGCTTGATGCCTCAGTGTAGGGGAATGCTAAGGTAGTGAGGGGGGAGTAGGTGGGTGGGTGGGAGAGCACCCTTATAGAAGCAGGATAAGCAGATATGGGATAGGGGGTTTGCAGAGAGGAAACCAGGAAAAGGGATAACCTTTGAAATGTAAATAAATAAAATGTCCAATTAAAAAGAAATACTTGCAAAGAAATAAAAAGATCAGACACCAAAATTTTCCAGACCCAAAGTATATACAGCTTAATGAACTTATACAGTCAGAATTTCTGTAAAAATTTTTTTGCATGCATGCTGGTTATATTTGCTTTTTTAACTACTATGCTATATGTTTTCTTAAAAGAAAAAATATAGCCTGTATGGTTGTAGAAAGTTTCTGCAAATAGGTTCAGAAGCTTGAAAAACAATGTTCAGGCACATACCAATTGAAACTAACTTCTGTTAAATAAAAATTTATAATGAGCTCCTCAGTTTTTCCAGCTACGTTTCTTATTCTTAAATCTTTTTTTGGAGGCAGCTTGGTTAGAGATGTGAGCCTTTGTCCATTGGCCTCTACTCAGTGCTTGGATCCCACCTGGCTTGGACCTGTGCAGACCTTGTATGTTCTGCCACAGTCCCTCTCAGTGCATATGTGCATCAGTCCTTTGGTGACTGGAAGACAGTTCCTTGAAATCATCCATCCTTTCTGGCTTTTATAATCTTTCTACCCCCTTTTCCCTATAGTACTCTGAGCCCTGAGGGCATGGATTTGATAAATACATTCTGTTTTGGACTGAGTGCTTCACAGTTTCTCAGTCTTTGCACACTGCTTTCCTGAGTAATCCGGGCTAGACTTAATTCACTTGGCAGCTGAGGAATGTTTTGTAAGCTTTTGCCTCAGCCTCCCAAATTGTTTAAATTTGTTAACAGCAGTAGCACAGAAAGGTGGGTTGAAGGTAAGGATTTTTACAAAAGAAGTCATAAGCAATGGAAATTAAGACTGAAGAGATTGTGGAAATGATAATCCAGGAAATCATAGCTAAGTAATAAGAGTTGTTTTTAGTAAGAGAGTCTTTTTTTCCCATTTTTTATTAGATATTTTCTTCATTTACATTTCACATGTTCTCCCGAAAATCCCCTAAACCCTCCTCCATCCCCCACTCTGCTCCCCTACCCATCCCACCCACTCCCCCCTATTGGCCCTGGCGTTCCCCTGTACTGGGGCATATAAAGTTTGCATGTCCAAGGGGCCTCTCTTCCCAGTGATGGCCAACTAGGCCATCTTCTTCTGTATATGCAACTAGAGACACGAGCTCTGGGGGTACTAGTTAGTTCATGTTGTTCTTTCACCTATAGGGTTGAAGACCCCTTCAGCTCCTTGGGTGCTTTCTCTAGCTCCTTCCTTGGGAACCCTGTGATCCATCTAATAGTAAGGAATGGACTTGAGCAAAGGAATAGGCATAGTGTTAGTGTGGGAAACCTAGGAATAGAAGCTTGTGACTAGAAGATGGGGTGCTTCAGGTTATAATACTGACTAGCTCCTGATTCTGCTGGAGTTAGGGAAGATTTCAGGGGTAGCTACTTTATGTGGCTAAGGTGAAAGATAATGTCTTTTGAGAGGATGTCAAAGAATTGAGTGGCAGAATGACAGATGGATTATCTTTAGGGATGCTGATGTCACTCAGGATAATGATTGACTCGGAGATGAGAAAAAGACTGAGCAAGGACCAAAGTCATTAATTTTAATTCATAAATTGTTAAGAGAGAAGGGGGTTGTGGATACTTTGTTCCTTCTTAGAAGGGGGAACAAAATACCCATGGAAGGATTTACAGAAACAAAGTTCAGAGCAGAGACTGAAGGAAGGACCATCCAGAGACTGCCCCACCCGGGGATCCATCCCATAAACAACCACCAAACCCAGACACTACTGTAGTTGCCAACAAGATTTTGCTGACAGGACCCTGGATATAGCTGTTTCCCAAGAGGCTCTGCCAATGCCTGACAAATACAGAGGTGGATGCTCACAGCCATCCATTGCAGAGAGCACAGGGTCCCCAATGAAGGAGCTAGAGAAAGTACCCAAGGAGCTGAAGGGGTCTGCAACCCTATAGGTGGAACAACAATATGAACTAACCATTACCCATAGAGCTTGTGTCTCTAGTTGCATATGTAGCAGAGGATGGTCTAGTCGGCCATCAATGGGAGGAGAGGCCCTTGGTCTTGCAAAGATCATATGCCCCAGTATAGGGGAATGCCAGGGCCAGGAAGCGGGAGTGGGTGTGTTGGGGAGCAGGGGCAGGGGAGGGTTTTCAGAGAGGAAACTAGGAAAGGGGATAGCACTTAAAATGTAAATGAAGAAAATATTTAATAAAAGAGAGAGAGAGAGAATTGATTGACCATACACGATCAGGCCTATTGTATAATTTTCTTTGTTTGAGGAACATGGGATAATAATGATCTGAAAGAAGAGATTGGGGCAAGCAGAACATCAGCTGAAGGAGCAAGTTTCAGTGAGGTTCCAGATGGTGAGGGAATTCTTGATTAGCCTGAGGATATAGGAAAGTTTGATGAGCTTGGTGAGATAATTCCAAAGATAAAAATAAAATCAGTTTTCTGCTTCTCGGAGAGGACTGTCAGGAGAGGCAGGATCAAGGATATGTATGACGATATGGAGATGATGGTGGGATAGACAATAGGTGGCACAGGTAAGAGAAGACATTATCTATGGATTTAGTCTCAGCAGATTCTTAGCTGGACAACAGTAACAAGGCCTAATGGCTAGAGTTCCCTCCAGCCTTTACTTCCCAGTGACTACCTACTCAGATTATCAGAGTAACAGTTTTTGCACTGGAATAGTCTGGAATGGCATCAGACCCAGGCAAGACAGTTTCAGTCTCTATTCTTGTAGTCTGGAGTGGTAGCAGCTCTAGTGATTAGAGCTTTTCTTCTTAGAACAAATTTTATCTCTCTAGTTTTTGTTGTGACTATGGCTACTTAATGTTATGATCTGTCCATTATTTCTCAGGCACTCTATCAAACCTCTTTATTTCCATCTGTAGCCAGGCATAGTGCCACATTCCTGTAATCTCAGCTCTTGAAAGAATGATACAGGAGTTTAATGAGAGCCTTGTCTAAATGGTGAGTTTCAGGCCATCCAGGGCTATATATCAAGATTCAAAACAAAACAAATAAACAATAAAATCAACCAAACATTATTTTCAGTCCTAACAGCTACCTTTGCATTGTTTCTAATAGTCTTGCCTCTGGTATATATCCACTTCACTTACAAAATAGCATACATCCAAATCTAGTTCATACCAAAAATTCTACCATCTATATATAGCAATTGGCTGTAGTCTCGGCTGGGTTCTCAGCTTTCAACACTACCTTAGAATCATGTGTCCATGCTAGCACTGTCTTCTGTCCACCCAAAAAGTCATTTAAGTGATTCCACAATTTCTCTAAATCTTCTACTCCATATCTCTCAACAAACATATCAGCTGGACTCCTGCTTTAGTCAAGATATGTAGGCTATAAAAAAACCCCAACTTATTTCCAGTCAACTTAATTCATCTTCACAAAATTAGGAACATATATTTAGTCATGGCATCTGTGCTCCATATCTTCCTTCCTTCTTAAGTAGCTTTTGGTACTGTTTTACAACCCACCCTGGTCTCCAGATGTATCTTCCTTCAACCTTACCTTTGCTACTTCTTTACGGTTTCAGATTTCTGGAATAGTATCTGATGTTTGCACACACACATGCACACACACACATGCATGTATGCACACGTGCACACACACAAATGCACACACGCACACACATACACACACACACAGAGAGAGAGAGAGAGAGAGAGAGAGAGAGAGAGAGAGAGAGGGAGGGAGGGAGGGAGAAGTCATAAATATGTTTCAGTATCATTCAGCCTAAAACAATACAATATCCTTTCAAACACACATTTCTCTGACTTTTATTAAACCCACTTTGACTGAATTAATTCTGCTTCTACTGCACAGCAGCTTGTAAGGGGCTTGGGGTGGGGAGAAAGGAGAGGAATGAAGCAGAAGGGAGAGGAGACGGAAAGAAGGGAGGAGAAAGAAGAACATGGTGCTGGCAATGCAAGAAATGATGCTTTGCTACAACCATAGGAATATTAACAAGACATTAGAATGATGTTTGTAGAGCACATGTGTTAACATTGAAAAGCATTCATAGTATCTTTTAATATAATTTGTTTGTTTTTATTTTATGTGCATTAGTGTTTTGCTTGCATGTGCATGTCTGTGTGAGGGTGTCCGATTCCCTGGAACTGTTGGATTCCCTGTGAGCTGTCATATGGTTGCTAGGAATTGAACTCAGGATCTCTGGAAGAGCAGCCAGTGCTCTTAACCACTGAGCAATCTCCCCAACTCCTATAATATCTTTTAATTGAAAAAGAAGTTAGAAAACAGTGTGTATGGTTTGATTTCACTTTTAGAAAAATGTGTATTGTATGCACAGTACAATGTCAGCCCATAAAAACAAATGCCAAAATGTTCCAGCGATGGTTCTGGTCTGTGTGATAACTCTAGTTCCTGAATAGTTTAGGACTCTTCTACACTAAATAAACAAACTTTGCAACAAAACAGCCTCACATGTAGAACAAGGGGACACCTCCTCCATTGCTGGTGGGAGCGCAAACCTGTACAATCACTTTGGAAATCAATTTGTCTATTTCTCAGAAAACTAGGAATAGTTCTACCTCATGACCCAGGTATGCCACTCCTAGGCATATATCCAAAAGATGCTCTAACATCCTACAAAGACACTGCTCAACCATGTTCATAGCAGCTTTATTCATAATAGCCAGAAACTGGAAACAATGTAGATGTTCTTCAACTGAAGACTGGATAAAGAAAAATGTGGTATATCTACACAATGAATTACTATGCAGCTATTAAAAAACAAAGACATCCTGAGTTTTGCAGGAAAATGGATGGAACTTGAAAATATCATCCCCAGTAAGGTAACCCAGATTCAAAAGGACATGCATGGTATGTACTCACTGATAAGTGCATATTAGCCATAAAATACATAATATACATGGTGTACTCCAGACCCAAAGAAGCTAAACAAGAAGGAAGGCACAAGCAAGGGAGCTTGAATCTCACTAAGAAGGGAGCATAAAACAGTCATAGGAAGCAGATGGAGGGAGAGACTGGGTGGGAAAGAGGATGGGGAGTGGAATGGGGGCGTTCAGGATCAGGTGTGGAGAGGGACAGGAAAGATGGCCTGATGGCCATGAGAATGAATGGAAATTTGTGACCTATGGGAGTGGGCAGGTGGGGGCATCTCCAGGATGAAATAGAGACCTGGGATAAGGGAAGCACCCAAGAATCAAGGGGAGGTGACCTTACCTGTGACTCACAACTAAAGTAGAAACTTAATGGTTTCCTTGGAAAGTTGGTTGTGTCAAATGGTGTTTTGCTGGGGAAGACACTTGAAGGAATGTTTTCCTGAAGCAGACAGAGATGAGAGGGTGTTTTGCTAAAGCAGACACATGAAAGGACGCATGATATTAAGAAGGACACAACAGACAGTAGACGACTCTGAATGGTATTGGTACTCCTTGCCATTCCTTAAGCATTTGTTGTGACTTTGTAGAAAAAAAATTCTCATGGTATTCTGGCAGCTTCTTTTTTTTGTTTGTTTGTTTGTTTTTTTGAGATAGGGTTTCTCTGTATAGCCGCTGTCCTGGAACTCACTCTGTAGACCAGGCTGGCCTCGAACTCAGAAATCCACCTGCCTCTGCCACCCGAGTGCTAGGATTAAAGGCGTGCGCCACCATGCCCGGCTTCTGGCAACTTCTTGCCAATTCCTTGGACTTGGGCCAATTGGCAGAGTGATGTCAGCTGATAATAGACTCACGTAGAGTTTTGCTAAGACAGACTCACATAGTCAGGCAAGACCCACGGGAGACAAGTGATATTTGGAGGGAGTTAAAATAGGACCAATAAGACACTGGTAGCAGGCTTATGTAGCTAGTTTTGCAATGCTTACTTGGGTGCACATCTTTATCTTCACTGATCTTCACTTTGCTGAGAGAAGCAATGCAGAGAACTTCTCCTGGTGTTCTTGCTGGTCCTGGTTGCTGCTGCTGACTCGTGCCAATTCAGCAGAAGCCTGGCTGTTTCTGCTGGGTCATGCTATTGCTGTTGTGATTATATTGACCCATCAACAGCACAAAACAAAAAGTTCAAAACAATATCTTTTAATACATTTAATTTTTGATGAGATGTAAACTTAATATAATTGAAAAGTTGTAACTTTTCAAATGAAAGTTTTTAAATAATGAAATTCTATATGCAAAAGTATGATTTGATTTGTGTCTTTATATGATCTGCATAAATTAAATAAATGGAGAGGACCTGGGAGGGGTAGGATGAGGGGAAACTGTTATCAGGATATATTATGTGAGGAAAAAAAGCCACTTAAACTATGGTAGCTAATTTGAATCTTCAGAATCTTGTATCATAATAATTCAATATAAATTATTGAATTTACATATTATGTTATGAATAAATAGAACACATTTTGCTAATTGCTGAATGTGTAAAAGAAGAGAAAAGAAAAGAAAAGAAAATAGCTTCATACTCATAGATTAGTGCCTTGCTCAGCCATCATCAGAGAAAATTCCTCCTACAGCAGATGGGAACAATTACAGAGACCCACAGCCAGACAATGTGCAGAAAGAGAGACCTTGGAACACTCAGTCATAAATAGGATGTCTCCACAAAATCCCTTTCCTCAGAGCTCCCTCCAGAAGAGGAGGTAGAAAGAGTGTAAAAGCCAAAGGGGATGGAGGCCACCAAGAAAAGAAGGCCTTCTACATAAACAGTAGCAATGCACACTTGAACTCATAGAGACTGAGGCAGCCTGCACAGGTCTGCACTAGATAGGGTTCTAGAGCTGAAAGGAGAAATGGACACATGCCCCATCTCTAACCCCAAAGTTATCTCCAATCAATAGCCACATGCAAATCAAAATGTAGTTTCCTCTAAAGGAGTTTCACTGAGGAAACAAACTTCTAAGGGTAGGCTGCATGCCCCGCAGTAGATAGTCAACAGAATACAAACTCAGTGGCATCTTTGGAGGGTCCTTGTCTCATCAAGGTTGCGTTAGAAATCTTCCTCCTCCTCTACCTCCTCCTCTACTTCTTCCTCTTCCTCCTCCCTTTCTCTCTTTAAAAAATTTCTTATTATTTTTATTTTATTCATATATTTTTTCTTTTCTCGTTTTATGCTACAGGTCCTTTGAGTACATGTTATGGCTTCCAGTTTTGTGTTTTTATGGAATTTCTGAGTGGATGGATGAAAGGGTTTCCATTCCTTTTGACTTCTCTTGGGTTCTTTTCCATGTGTTTGTTTTGTCCAATTTCAATGTGTTAATTTTTCTTTTATCTTATATTTAACTTAATGTGATATTCAATAGAAGTCTGTTTCTCCCATGAGACACAGAAAAGGGGTGACTCCAGATGGGAGGAGCAGTGGGAGGCACTGGGAGGAGTGAAAGGAGGGGAAACCATAATCAAGATACATTATGTGAAGAAAAAATGTATTTTCTTTTTTTTTTCTTTAAGTTTTATTGCATTATGATGAGAAAAGATACATAAATTCAATTTTTCTGAATTTGTTAACATTTAAAAACATATTTTGAATAAATAGACTTACATCACATTCTTCTTTCCCTTTTGTACCCCAGCTCCTCACAGAGAGCACCCCTCTTCAAAACCTACAATACCTTTCACTTTTTATCATATTCTTTAAAATTTATAAAATATTGTAACAATAAAAATGAGTATTATAAGTCATTTGATATAAAACAATAATCAATTGAACAGTCTTATGTAGATGTTTGTCTACAGCAATTCTAAAAATACATATGTTTTTCTCAATATAAATTTTAATTAACTCCAAATATATTAACTGTATGATATTTTAAAATAATATATCACTATTAGTTTTTTTAATGAATGTAAATAGATAAAGTCTTTTTGTTTGTTTTTTTGTTGTTTTGTTTTTAGTAGAGCTTAAAATCTTGGCTCTTGCTGTGGTAGAAACCCAAAATAAGAACCGTTTCTGGACACTGGAGTTCATTTACTAAGGCTGTACTTCAATGTCCCTCATATCACCAAAGGATTTCACCTCCATAGTAGATAAGTTAAGAGTTGACAGTTCTGCTACACCAAGGAATGAATTGTAGGCACAATTTTTGGATACAGATTTCCTGCTACAGTCAAAGCTATTTGACCTGAGTGATTGTCGTCATTCTCAGTCCACAGGGAACAGGTTACATTCATTTAAGAAATGGTGTGGGTATTAAGATGATCTATGCATGAAGTCATTCATCTACTGTTTCAATGAACAGTGGTTCTGCTTGGAGGGTGGCACAGACGTTAGGTGAGGGTAAGATTCTGGTTCATTGGCTGTGATGACTTTGAAAAGCATTCATCTCAGAATAAGAATTACTTATAAAGTCCTCTTCTTCAATATTTTCTATGGTATCTTCTGCATTTGAGATTCTCTCTTCTATCTCTTGTATTCTGTTGGTGCTGCTTGCGTCTATGACTTCTAGGTTTTCTAACTCCAGGGTTGTCTCCTTTTGTGATTTCTTTATTGTTTCTAGTTCCATTTTCAGATCCTGGATGGTTTTATTGAATTCCTTAGTCTGTTTGATTGTGTTTTCCTATAACTCTTTAAGGTATTATTGTGTTTCCTCTTTAAGGGCTTCTAGCTTTTTATGTGTGCTCTACTGTATTTCTTTGAGGAAGTTATTTATGTCCTTCTTAATGTCCTCTATCATCATCATAAGAAGTGATTTTAGATCTGAATCTTGCTTTTCCAGTGCGATGGTGTATCCAGGACTTGCTATGGTGGGAGAATTGGGTTCCGATGATGCCAAGTAACCTTGGTATTTGTTGCTTATATTCTTAATGCTTGCCTCCTGCCATCTAGTTATCTCTAGTGCTACCTATACTCACTATATCTGACTTGAGCCTGTCCTTCATGTGATCCTGGCTGTATCAGAACTCCTCTGAGTCAAGCTGTCTCTGTGATCCTGTGATTCTGGGATCCTGTGATCCTGAGATCCTGGGTATGTCCAAGCTCCTGGGAGTCAAGCTGCCTCTGGGACCTTGAGATCCTGGTGTGACCAAGCTCCTGTGATCCTGTGATCCTGGGCATGTTAGAGTGCCTGAGAGTGGAGTTGCCTCTGGGTGTTGTGGGGCTGACTGTGAAGTTTGCGCCCAAGGTCTGCTCAGGGCCCTAGCCCAGAAAGACCGGAAGGAACCAGTGCAGAGTTCCTATGTGCCTGGGCCCAGTTACTCCCTGTGTTGGGGACAGATGTTGTGTCCTCCTCATCTCTGATCCTCTGATCCTGGGCATGTTGGAGCACCTGGGAGTGGACAAAAACATCTATTTTCAATAAAGGGGAAAACAAAGAAAGCAATAGAAGGCTATGTAATAATTTGCTTTAAAGAAAGAAATTTGCAGGCAACTGGATGGAACTTGAAAATATCCTGAGTGAGGTAACCCAGTCACAAAGAACACACATGGTATATACTCACTGATAAGTGGATATTAGCCCCAAAGTTCAGGATATCCAAGATTCAATTCACAGACCATATGAAGCCTAAGAAGGAAGACTAAAATGTGGATGCTTCAGTGAGTTTTAGATGGGTGAATAAAATACACACAGGAGGAAATATGGAGACAAAATGTGGAGCAGAGACCGAAGGAAAGGCCATTCAGAGACTGCCCCACCTGGGCATCCATCCCATCTGCAGACATCAACCGGACATTATTGTGGATGCTGGGAAATGCTTGCTAACAGAAGCCTGATACTGCTGCCTCCTGAGAGGCTCTGTCAGAGCCTGACAAATACAGAGGCCAATGCTCATAGCCAACCATTGGCCTGAGCATGGGGTCTTGGATGGAGGAGTTGGAGAAGAGACTCAAGGAGCTGAGGGGGTTTGCAGCCCCATTGAGGGAACAACAGTGTCAACTGACCAGACCTCCCCTGGAGCTCCTGGGGGCTGGACCACCAACCAAAGAGTACACATGGAGGGACCCATGGCTCCAGCTGCATATGTAGCAGAGGATGGCCTTGTTGAACATCAATGTAAGGAGAGGCTCCAGTGTACGGGAATGCCAGGGAGGGAAGATGGGAGTGGGTGGGTGGGGGAGCACCCTCATAGAGGCAGGGGGTGGGGGATGAGACAAGGGTGTTCCTAAGGGTAGACCTGGAAAGGGGGAAACATTTGAAATGTAAATAAAGAAAAAAATCCAATAAAAAAGCAAAAAATAAAAGAATTAAAACAAAAAAGAAAGAAAAGGAAAGGAGGAAGAAGGGAAGGAGAGAGAGAGAAGAGAAGGGAGGAAAAGAAAGAGACAGAGAGAGGGAGACAGGGAGACAGAGAAGACAGAGCCTCCTAGATACTAGGTTACTCTAACCTCTGTAGCCCTACCTTGGTTCTTATGGTCAAATCTAAACATTTTATTCCTCTCTGGTCCCAATTGTGAAGGGTCTGGCTAAGTTTCTGTTTCTCCCTAAAATTGTCCTTTCCAGGGTATACCAAGATAGCCTTGTTGCTAATTTACAGCTGAAGGTTTTTTTTTTTTTTTGTACTTATCTGCCCCTGACCAAACTGTTAGGCTGAATTTGTGTTCTAGCATTCCTTGGACCCCAGGACAATGAGGTTTTATTGCAACAAGTATTTGAACTGCAAAAGCAAACAAATTCGAGTCTGAATCCTGTCATTGTAACAATTTTTACCCTGAACCTGATCAGGTTACACATGTCTTTGAGCCTCAATTTTCACCTCAGTAAAATGTAGGAATGATAATGCCTACATTATCAAGGTTTTTTTTTTTTTTTTTTTTTGGTATTGAATGGGGTGGTATTTGTAAAGTGTTTAGCACTACAATTAGCATATGGCAAATGGTAGTAACATTTAAATTGCTATTATTCCTAATTCTCTGAATTCCTATTTAGCTTCCTTTTAAAAACCAATTCTCTCTAGTATATTCTTCTTATGTTCAATGGTAGTCCTAGAAATATTTTTCAAGTTCACGGCTTCAACAACTATGTTCTGCTGATAGTTTTAAAGACTGACTCTGATCTAGACCTTTGCCCTGCATTTAAATCCTTTTAATAATCTGCTTGAGGTTCACCAGCAAAGATTGTGTGGATAAGCAGTTATCAGATGGAGGCCATTTTGTTTCTTCCCCCCAAAGACATTTGGTAATGGACAGTTATTTTGTTTGTCATTAATTCGGGCTTCCTTCCAGTGAGTTGAGACTCCTTTATTGTAAAATGTCAGCCAATGTACAGGATAGACGCCTCCCTCCTGCCCGACAAAGAAGTATGCTACCTCAGAAGTCAGCAGTGTCAAGAGGGTCAAGGTTGAGATATTCTGGAATAAGTAATTTCGTTCCCATAGGAACCATCCAAGTGATGGTGACTGTAGACCTCATGGTTTACAGAAGGTGATAACATGATTAAGATCACAGAAGGAGCTGGGTGTGGGGTACATGTCTGTAATTCTAGCCTTCAAGAGGCAGAGGGAGGAGGACCTTGTATTCTTGGCCAGTCTTATTTTCATAGAAAGATCTCTCTCAAACACACATGTGTGCACACAGAACACTTACAAACTTTACATTCCTTTATAACTATGTTTAAAAGATAAAGTCTTAAGAAAAGGTTAAAGTGAGGTAACTCAGATTCAAAAGGACATGCATAGTATGTACTTACTAATAAGAGGGTATTAGCCAAAAAAGTACAGAGTACCTATGGGACAATCCACAGAACTCAAGAAGGTTAACAAGCAGAAGGGCCCAAGTAAGGATGCTTCAATCCGACTTGGGAAGGAGAAGAAAGCAATCTTGGGGCTCAGAGGGAAGGAGGGACCTGGGTGGAAGAGGGGAGAGGGAGGGGAAAGGGGAACATGATCAGGTATTGGGGGAGGGGATAGACAGGAGAGAAGCTCTGAGGGCCAGCAGAATAAATAGAAATATGCACCCTCAGGAGATGGGAGGGGGGACCTTCTAGAAAGTACCAGAAACCTGGGAGGTGAGAGACTCTCAGGACTCAGAGGCTGGGACCTTAGATAAAGTGCCCTACAGTGGGGAGAGGGAACTTGTAGAGCCCACCTCCAGTAGAAAGACAGGGCATCAAGTGAGGGATGGGGTTTCTATTCCACATTCAAAACTATGACCCAGAGTTGTTCCTGTCTGAAAGAACTACAGGCATGGAAATGGAGAGGAGACTGAGGGAAATGGGGTCCAGTGACTGGCCCAACTTGGGATCCATCTCATGAGGAGGCACCAAGGCCTGACACTACTATGCTATCCTCAGAGAGGCCCTACCAGCAGCTGACTGAGACAGATGCAGATACTTATACCCCCAATCATTGGACTGAAGCTGGGGACCCCTATGGTTGAGTTAGGGGAAGGCTGGCAGAAGCTGAGCAGGACGGTGACCCCATAGGAAGACCAGCAGTCTCAACTAATCTAGTACCCCTGAGATCTCTCAGACACTGAGCCACCAACCAGGCAGCATACAGGAGCTGGTCCGAGGCCCCCAACACACATATAGCAGAGGACTGCCTGGTCTGGCCTCAGTGGGAGAAGTCTCTCCTAACCTTGGAGAGACTTGAGGCCCCAGGGATTGAGGAGGGTTGGCGGTGGAGGTGGTCAAACATCCTCTTGGAGACGGGGGTTGGGGGGGATGGGATGAGGAACTGTGGGAGGGGCACCAGGAGGGGGCAATGAGTGGACTGTAAAAAAAAAAAAAGTAATATATAAAACAAAACAAAAGAAGACATTAGGTCTCAAAAATGAAAAAAAAAAAAAGCCTTCAAAAAACTTCACAAGTTTTCAGATTATGGCTGAAAAGTTGAGGAAGTATGAGGAGGCTTAAGAAGGCCCAGTATGCTCCCAAGCCTGACAAGCTGAGGTTGATCTACATGGTGGAAAGAGAACTGACAGCTGCCAGCAAGTTGTCCTCTGACCTCCACAAACAAGGCACATGTCATATACATGCACCTAGGGACAAACTACTTAAAATGTAAAACGAAGCACTAGGTAGTAACACTGGCCACAACATCAGATGCGGCTCATTTGAGTGCCATTAAATGAAATAAATGAGATACAAAAGCCCCGTATTAATGTGATTCCACACATTAAATTAGTGACTAGGCAGATATATAGAAAGCATAAAGTAAAGAGTTGGAGCCTGGGGCTGGGAGTATGAACAAGGATTAAGACTAGGGATAAGTGATCTTGTAAGGGTTAAAAATGTTCTCCAGTTGATTCTTGGTGATAGCTGTATTAAGTAAGGATATTAAGGACTGATATTTATTAAACAGAACAGCAGAGTTGGGGAGTAAATAGCCAGTCGTCTCCAACATGGCAATAACAGAAGCTGTGCCTTGGGAAATGAAACCAAGAGGGGGAAAAGCATGAGAAGTTCAGGGAAGCCACCATAAGATGGCGTAGGGAACATGGAATTGGAGAGATCCTGAGTCCATAAGGAAGTAGAAGGACTCAACCAAGCATATATGATTGGACAGGCAAAGGATTGAAGAGTGGAAAGGCTTGTTTCACTGGTAAGTCTACCCCTGAAATTGCTATTCAGTTGTAAATCATAGGAAACTAGAAGGAGTTAACAGTGAGGACTATGGTTTAGCTAAAACTAAAAGCGAGATCAGATGACACTTTATGAATTCGTGACCCCATGGATGAATGGAGATCTTTTTCCTTGCTGATCTGAAGAAGATTGGGAGTGCCTTCTTTGGAAAAGCAAATCACATTGTTTCAAATTGAGTGGTCAGTGTCAGGTTGCCAGATGAAATACAGGCTTTCCAGTTAATCAAATAGAGTATAACCAACAAACCCTCTCAGGATAACAGTGTACTAAATGTTTCATAATATTCTTGCTAAATTATTAATCATTTGTCTGAAATTCAAATTTTACCTTTAGTTTTGTTTGTGAAATATGGCAATGCTAGCCGGGCATCAGGAAGCACACTTTTAATCATGTCATTCTGGAAGCAAAGACAAGTAGATCTCTGTGAGTTCGAGGCCAGCTGGTCTACATAGTGAGTTCCAGGCCGCCAGAGCTCCAAAGTGAGACCCTATCTCAAGTTAAAAAAAAAACCTGGCAACACAAGCTGCTCTTTTTGTGGTTCCTAGCTAAAGCAGTGAAGGTGTAGATCCAGTGTCTCCTCTCTACAAGGAGCTGTGTCCATCTGTGTGCCATTTGTCTAGGGCCTCTTGTTTTTCTCAGCTGATTTTTAATGACACATGTGTTGCTTTCTGTGTTCACTATACTGTCCATCAAATACTGACCAGAGAAAGCTGGATTCAACACATTGTAAGTCACAAATGAGTTCGCTCTGACAGCCCATTTTATGCTTCTGAATAGCATCTGGTATTTATGGCTTCAGGTCATTAGTGAAAGAAGGTGTAGATTGCTGTCAGGGTGTTAAAATTAATATCAACATTCCTTTAAAGTTGTTCTCCATCAGTCCCTAAACTTAAGGTTAGATTTGATCTGACTTTGTTGACAGGCTTCGATTATTCCGTGGGCAGTGAACCAGTTGACAGCTCTTACAGATCGCCTTTAAAAGACTTTCTTTGATCTCTATAAGATTGAGATATCTGCAGAGGGTGTTAATACAGATCAAAAGGTGGGAAAAAACCCTGAGTGAGGGAAAGAGGAGGCAGAGGTCCCAGTAGGAAGGCTGTCAGCATGGAGTCCGGTTATGGGAGCAGAAAGAGTTTGGTAGAAAGGACTGTGGGGAGAGCAATGCTGCCATTGGTTGGAGATGACTCAGTACATGAGAACGTTTCTGAATCATTTCTTTTCTCTGCTCTTATTTATTTATTTATTTATTTATTTATTTATTTATTTATTTATAATTTCCAACAAAGGCCAGACACTCATTGTAAATTAGCTCTTATTTCCACGTTGTCCTGTGGCACCAAGCAAACACAGACAACTGTGCACATCAAGAGACTCCAAAATGGCCCAATGAAGTTAACAATCGCCTTTCATGAAGTCACACTGTTTAGTTCATTTTAAGCCAGCACTAATGGGAAAGAAAGGAAAAAAGGCAAAAGGAGCCGGCTATGGTGGCACGTGTTTTTGATCCCAGCACTCTGGAGAAAGGAGCAGGCAAATCTCTGTGAGTTCAAGGTCATCCTCCTGGTTTATGTAGTAAGTGTTAGGCCATCCAGGGTCATGTAATAAGAACCCTCCTGTCTCTCTCACACCCACAAAAGGCAAAAGAGAACTAGAGGCAGTGGCTTTAGTCGCACAAATCCATTAACTCTTTAGAGAATGAAACCCTGCAATTTTCATGCTACAACAAAGCACTTAGTGCACATGGATGGGACTCAGTAGGTGGTCCCCACAGTGGAAGGGTGAACATTCCTTAGATTGGCCTGTGCTTATGTGAAACCTTGGTTGGCTGGAAGGTCGATCTAGCCTCAGTCTGAGTCATGGAACCCAAGCCTTCAGGGATAAAGAGAGTTGAGGTGACACAGAGATTGCAGGGTCCTTGCGTATTTGAGCCTTTGTACTTTGACTTGCAAAGTTACTATTTCTTAAGATATAATGAACTCCTGGCACAAAGATGAACCTCTGAAAACTGAATATACTTGTAGCTCCCTCTTCTACTGGGTCTTTTCGTCCATATCTTTCTTGGCAAATCTTGTCGAGCTGTTATACTACTACCTCAATGAAGTCTTTCTATATTTTATGCTCCCCCATTTCATACCCATGACTTGTTTTATGGCTACAAATGGAGGAAATGAGGGCAAGAGAAGTGGTATGCAGAGGAGTCTTGGGTGGGTGGGTGGGAACAGTGGAATGGTCTGTGAACATCTCATGGGCATCTCTACCTTGCTGCAAGAGTACTGAGATTACAGATGCCTGCTTTAACCCTTTCCAAACTCAGGTCTTCCTACTTTCTTGGCAAGACTCTGAGCTGACTCCTCAACTAAGAATCTGTCTCACCAAAGCAACAACAAAAGAGAAGGCTCATGCCCAATGGGATAGCCCTGATTATTTCAGTTATTAACATGCCATCCTTTAAATGCAAAAGAAAAATAGTACACGGTTAGCTGTACACATCTTTTGGCCATATCCTTGCAAGTTGGGCATTTGCCATTCAGCCTTAGAAGCTTAACTCTCCACAGTAGTGTCCCTCATCTAAAGTTTAATATTTTGTGTTTCAAATATCTGCAGTCAATCATGTTCTAAAATGACAACACACAAAATGCCAGAAGTCCACAAGTCCTTAAGTTTTAAGTAATTTAAGAGCATTATATTGGCATAATTATTTTTACTAGTTAGTATTGTTATTCTCTTAGTGTGTGTAATTTATAAATGAAACTTTTAAAAAGAGATTAATTTTATTTATGTACATGTGTCTGTGGGATTGTATGGCACATGGATGTGTGGATGGATGCTCCTAGAGGCTGGAAAGGACATCATAACCTGTGGAGCTGGAGTTAGAGGTGTTCGAGAGCTACCTTATGTGTGTGCTAGGAACCAGACTCAGGTCCACTGGAAGAGATCTTAATTGCTGAGCCAACTCTGAAACCCCATGAATTAAACTTCAGCATAGAAGTATGTACAGGGCAAGAACACAGTATATATAAGTGCATTATTTGTGTTTACCTCACTATGACAAAATATCTGAAAAAAGTAAAGGGTAATGATTTATTTTGACTCGCAGTTTCAAAGCTGTCTATCAGCTGCTTTCATTGCTTTGGGCCAAAAACGAAGCTGACTATCTATCACAGCAGCAAGAGACTTGGGGAGAGGCTGTTCACTTTCTCATAGACAGGATGAAGAAAGAAAATAAATGTGAGAATTCTATCAGTAAGAATACACACAGACACACAGATAGGGTTAAGGTTAAGGTATGTCTTTCTAGAACATGTCCTCAGTGACATACTTTCTCATTCTAGACACTACCTCTTGAGTTTTGGCGCTTCCAAATAATGTCACCAGGTTATGAATCCACCAGAGATGGACCCATTGTTCAGAGCAGAACTCTTATGAGCTTGCCCACTTTCAGTGATTAGACCAGTCAGCTTAAGACCAAGACGTGAACATAATTATTTTGGAGTATACTACATATTCAAATCATAGCACTAGAACTTGACACTATCTCTGGTTTTTAGGTATCCACTGGAGGCCTCTAGACATATTCTGTATAGATAGGAGGGGGCCACTATACTTAGAATAGCAGTCCAGGGTCTCAAAGTACAGCCTTTTCTTGGTCACTAGCCTTCATTCTTCCTATATCTTTCTGTCCTGACCCTTCATGGCCAGTACAGTTGAAGCTGTTGGCCACATAACCCTGAATATTCTTATATATGTTGGGTCTTCTACTATGATTGCCTTTCTCCACATTTTCACTTCAATGTACTTCTGCCTAATGTGTTGTATTTCTTCAGGGGCCATCTCTCTCCTTTGAAAAGTTTCCACAGGTTCTTCCTCTGTGTTTCTGAAACTCAATGTAGTGCTTATTGTACCATTTTGTCATTTTCTGTCTACTCATTTTTTCTACTACACTCAAGCCTGAGTCATAAGAGGATGTAAGAAATATTTGTTTGGAAAATTAATAATATGTTATGTACTCATTGAAAAAATGTACCAAAAAAAACCCCACAGAAATCCCCTTCTCTAGAAACTCATACATCTATTCAGTTAAAAAAAAAGTTTGAAGAACCTGTTTTATGCCATCTTACTTTGGGGGATGGGAATATAGGACTGACCACACTAGAAAATGTCTAGACTCTCACATAGCAGGGAGGCTCTAAGCACAGTGTGTATTATAATGTAAAATGAAAATAATACTTGTAAGGAGAAAAGACTTTGAACTTTCAGAGAGGGGAACTGAGGACAGGATCTTTGAACACAGCTGAGGAAGAGCATATCAGGGGAAGGAACAGTAAGTGCAAAGACCTTGAGGTGAAAGCTTGTTTCTCATTGTTTGAGGAATCACAAAGAGGCCAGAGTGATTATAAAAAGAGAAAAGGGTAGAGTGTGTTTGAGAGAAGAGCCAAGAGAGAAAGCAAAGGGTCAGATCATCTGACCGTCAATCTACTGCCACTGAACACAAAGCCTAGCTGAGCATTGGGGGTGAGGAATGTTTGACTTGCTAGAATGAGTAATGGGGGCTCCAGGGGCCCAAATAGCCTTCTCTACTGATAAATGCTTCCCTTAGATGTCCCCTACCCAGAGCCCTCCCACCCCAACAGGCTCTCAAATGTAGATAGCAGAGCAGGAGCTGTTTGCCTTGGGAGGATCACAGGCTGGTGGAGAGTGGCCAAAGTTCTTTCCTGCTGCTTGGGGCTGGGAACAGACTATGTACCTCCACCCAGTTGGAAAGGGCTCCAGACCTGTTATTCATCTGATACGCTGGAATTTAGAACAAGTCACTCAAGTTTCCCACTTGTGAACCTCTCTCTTTCCTTCTCAGTAAGTCATATTAACAGTGGGGAGACCCAGGTTCTACTTCCCTAGCTTTGCCTTAACAACAAGCCATGATGAGTCTTCGGACTAGCATTCTGTAACAAGCAAGACCTGAGCTCTGTGTTCCAATGCTGTCAGGTCATGCTTTCTTCATGGTGGATCACTTGATTGCTAAGCCTCTCCCCAGGCTGCCCCACCTGTGGCTGAGCATAGCTGGACTGTTTATTCAAAAGCAGAACAGATCTGGACTTTAACTGAACTCCCAAAGTCTTTTCTCCTTAACCTCCTTTTCCCTGGTTTCTCTCTTATATATTCTGACAGACTCACTAGTTATGTCTCACAGACAAGGATAGGATGCTCTCTAGGGATAACACACGGGAGCCAGTAGGCCTATATACCTCATTCATTCACCTAGAAAGCAGAAGTATATTTCTTTTGAAGGTGAAGGATACAGACTTATAATATTAGAATTTCTCCAGAGAGCCTCAAGTAGGACTCTCTCAAGATCAGTTGGGGAGGAAGCTCCCTGCCTGGGAATAAGCTTTACCAGATGGTTCCTCTAAAGAGAAACTTGGTTGATCTAGCAGTTTTCTCTGGAACATGCTACTGTGCAAAAGATTCCTGAGCTGTGGGTATTTCAGGCCTCAAGGCACAGTTAAATCCACTAAAGGGAATGAACATGTGGAAGAGGACACCTCAGAAGAATGCCACATGTTCATGCTGATCTCAGCTCTGGCTTATTCCTGTGTTGCTGCAGCAAAGCACTGTGGGACCCATAAGTCCTTCTTATCGGAGGTACTAAACAGAGCAGAAAAGACATGAGACTGTGGCTTTTGCAACTAGGGTGCTTGTGTAACTCAGTGGCCTAGAACCTGGAGTCAAAGACATACCTCGGTTGAGGGAGGACAGAAATTCCTTTTATGCTCTCAGGCCTTCAAACAGCTGGTGAATTTGGCCAAGTCCAGGTTCCAGGCTCAAATAACTTCCTTTGTGAACTGTCTTTGTAAATATTGAAGTGTATTAGGAACCAGGATGTTCCTTTTATAAGTCATGAGTCACATCAAATGGCACGAAGAACTACCTGAATCTGTAGGAGCCATACTTGTCTTAAATGTAGCAGCCGCTATTCAGCTAGACTCATCCTTGCCATGTTGCAACCCACCTGGATGTCCCATTTATGTTCTGTTTGTTCACTTATTTGTTTTAAGACAAATATTTCTTGCCTCTGTGTATGTGTGCATGTATGCATATGAGCGATATGGTTTTATGTGGCATAGGCTAGCCTTCGACTTGCTATGTGGCCAAGGGTGACCTTGAACTTAGCATCCTTTTGCTTATACCTCCAAAGTAAAGGGATTTGTGCCACCATTCCTAGTTTATAAGTGATATTTAAGTTATTACAGAGCTTTTGCAAAGGCCATATGGAAATATAATACTGTAGGAACATATATACATATATACATATATATGTATATATATTCCCATATATATGTATATATATTCATATGTGTGTGTGTGTGTGTGTGTGTGTGTGTGTGTGTGTGTGTGTGTGTTCCAAGAGCCAGGAATTATTTACACTTTTTTGAATCATTGGTTAGAGAGTTCTCATAGACCTCCAGCTATAGAAATATACCATGTACTTGTGCCATAGAATGTGGAGAAATTGAGCTGGTACTCACCTGAAAGCTTCATCTCTACTGGTCAGGTTTCCACAGTGCTAGAAGGTGCTGTGAATGTTCAACTTACCCAGCTGTGAACCCTGTGAGCTGTAGTAGCAATTAGCTTGGCAGGATATCCCCACTGGTACAATAATGACACATATATCAAGAGAGCAACAAACTACTTTCTGATTGTACTTGAGGTCTGCTTCACAAGATGAAATCCACAATGTATTCAATTATTAGAGCCAAGAACCTATGGCTAGACAGATCATACACTCTAGGGGACAACCTACTACTACAATTCTTTCTCTTAAATTGATATATATTAAACTGACTCCTAATGACTTATTATACTCATATATTAGTTTATCTCTCAACCCTCATCAGAGCCACCTCTTTTAGCTGTAGATAGCAATTAACACAGAAACCTCCAACAGATCACAATGAACAGAATAAGGGACGGTGGAATTGTCAGCCCTGAATGGATATCTATATCACACACCTCCTACAAGGCTCAGGCATCATCATGGGAGAGGGATTGGAAAGAATATAAAAAGCAGAAGCAGTGGGTGATTACAAGTAAACAGTGCTTTCCTTATACTGTATATATAGTACACATGAATTCACAGTGGTGCTAACAACATGCACAGGACCTGGGCAAGCTCAAGCCAGACAAAGCTCCTAGTATAGAATGGGCTCAACGTCTCACCCCAGTTGAGACAATTGATAGCTGTTGTGAAAGGGACAGCTGTTTTTCTTTAAAGGTGGGGCCCTCAGTATGTTGAACACACTTTAGTATCTGGCCACACACTCGTGGGCAGCCTGTGTAGAGCTAGGTGTGATTAATACAATAAGGACAGGAAGTTGGGCAAGTAAGGATGAGAAGGTAGACATGGGAAGGAGTTGGGAGAGTGATTAATATGGTCAAAATAGGTTGCATGAAATTCTCAGAATGAATACAAATTCCTGGCTGACGACCCAACTTGAGACCCATGCCACGGACAAGCACCAATCTCTGACACTATTAATGATACTCTTGTTATGCTTGCAGATGGGAGCCTAGCATGGCTGTCCTCTGACTCAGCAGGTGACTCAGATGCAGACATCCACAGTCAAACAGTGGATGGAGCTTGGGGACTCTTATGAAAGAATAGGAGGAGAGATTGTGGCCCAAAGGGGATAGGAACTTGTCTTAGTCAGGGTTTCTATTTCTGTACAAACATGACCAAGAAGCAAGGTGGGGAGGAAAGGGTTTATTCAGCTTACACTTCCACACTGCTGTTCATCAACAAGGAAGTCAGGACTGGAACTCAAGCAGATCAGGAAGCAGGAGCTGATGCAGAGGCCATGGAGGGATGTTACTTACTGGCTTGCTTCCCCAGGCTTGCTCAGCTTGCTTTCTTATAGAACACAGGACTACCAGCCCAGGGATGGCACCACCCACAATGGGCCCTCCCACCCTTAATCTCTAATTGAGAAAGTGTCTTACAGCTGGATCTCATGGAGGCATTTCCTTTCTCTGGGATAACTCCAGCTTGTGTCAAGTTGACACAGAAAACCTGCCAGTACAGAACTCCACAGGAAGACCAACAGAGTCCACTAACCTGGACCCTTGGTGCTCTCTGAGGCCAAACCACTAACCAAAGAACATACACGGGCTAGACCTAGGCCTCTCTGTACATATGTAGCAGATCTACAGCTGGGTCTTCACATGGGTTTTGAACAACTGGAGCAGGGGTTATCTCAAAAGCTGTTGCCTGTCTGTGGGATATGTTCTTCTACCTGGGCTGCCTTGTCTGGCCTCAGAGGGAGAGGACACACATAGCTTCTCAGGGACTTGAAGTGCTAGGGTGGTGTGATACCAAGTGGTTCCTACCTACTCAGAGGAGAAGGGGAGGGGGAATGTGGAAAAGAATTGTGGGAGGGGTGATTGGGAGGGGGCAGTGAGAAGGATGTAAAGTGAATAATTAGTCAGAATTAATTAAAAATCCCTGGTTGGACATTTAATTTGCTTTAAATATTTTTTATGAATTTATTCAATTTCACACACATATATGACACATTATGGTCACACGTATCCCTCCACCTCTCTTTTCCTCCCCTCACTCCCACCAGACCTTCTTCCTCTTACTGTTCTACCATGTTATTCTACCATGTTCATATCTTATTTTGTTTTTCTGTTTGTTCTGTGGACCATTGGGTTTAACTCTGGCCTATATTAAGTGAGATAACCCAAGTCCAGAAAACAAACCTTTTTTTTTTTTAAATTTTTATTATTTAGCATAGAAAGCAATGGATTTCCTCATGGCACCTTTCTATGTGTTGTTATACCTGCCTTTCATCCATCCCTCTCCCTTCTTGCCCCACTTCAACTGATTCCTTTCCTTCCTGGTATCTGACTCTACTTTTTTTTTTAATCTTTGTATTCTATTACCCAAAAAAGAAAAATATTTGTAAGAAACATTAGAAATTTCTCACATTTCTTCATTGACAATGAATCGTATTTATAATTAGACAACAAACACGTTGATAGCCTCTAATATCTGTAGACACTGTCCTCCGCATTTTGCAAATAATACTTCTATATTTCTTATTAAAGTAGGATTTGTTTTATATTATCTTAAGGATTAAGAAAATGGGAGCCAACGATGTTAAGTAACTTGCACGTGGCCCTGCACTTGGTGACAGATCCTGTATAGATTCAGTGCTCTCTGTCACTTTATTATACTGCTGCTTCATTAGAAGAAACCAAACACAGCAATAGCAAACCACCCAAAACCAAGTACAGCCACTGGGGAAGTAAATCAGTACATAACGCCTTGCTTTGCCAGTATGAGCACCTGAATTCAATCCCCAGAAATCTTGCCTTAGTTCAGGGTCATTATTGCTGTGATGAAATACCATGACCAAAAACAATTTGGGGAGGAAAGGTTCATTTGGCTTACACATCCACCACTGTTCATAATCAAAGGAAATCAGGGCAGGAACTCAAAAAGCACAGGAACTCAAGCAGGGCAGGAATCTGGAGGCAGGAGCTGATGCAGAGGGTGCGGAAGGGTGCTGCTTACTGACCTGTTCCTCATGGCTTGCTAAGCCTACTTTATGGTTGCTGTAGTCATTGTTGTAGTCATTCCTTTTATCAAAAATAGATTCTTTTTTTTAATTTTTATTAGATATTTTCTTCATTTACATTTCACATGTTATCCCGAAAGTCCCCTAAACCCTCCCCCATCTCCCGCCCTGCTCCCCTACCCACCTACTCCCACATCTTGGCCCTGATGTTCCCCTGTACTGGGGCATATAAAGTTTGCATGACTAAGGGGCCTCTCTTCCCAATGATGGCCAACTAGGCCATCTTCTGCTACATATGCAGCTAGAGACATGAGCTCAGGGGGTACTAGTTAGTTCATGGTTCTTCTTCCACCTATAGGGTTGCAGACCTCTTCAGCTCCTTGGGTACTTTCTCTAGCTCCTCCCTTGGGAACCCTGTGTTCCATCTAATAGCTGACTGTGAGCACACACTTCTTTTTTCATACAATATACCCTGATTATGATTTCCCCTCCCTTTACTCCTCCAAGCTCCTCCTCCCCTCCCCTCCCATCTGGATCTACTCCCTTTCTGTCTCTCATTAGAAAAGAACAGACTTCTAACAGATAATAACTAAACATAACAAAATAAAATATAGTAAGATAAAAACAGAAGTGGGACAAGGCAAACCCACTGAAGGAAAGTAACCCCTAGATAAGGTGCTCATTCACATACTCAGGAATCTCACAAGAATACTAAACTGAAAGCTATAATATATGAACAACTTGGTATAGACCCATGCAGGCTCTGTGCATCTTGCTTCAGTGTCTGTGAGTTAATATGAGCTTTGTTTAGTTGATTTAGAGAATCTTCTTCTCTTTATATCCTCTATCCCCTCTGGTTCCCACTCTCATTTTGCCTCCTCTTCGACTGGGGTTCTGGAGCTCTAAGGGAAGGGATTTGATGAGGATACCCCAGCCTGTTTTCTTTATTTATACAAACTTTTATTTATTTATATACAGGGTAGGGGACACTATTGAATAAACAGTCCTTTTACGGTGTGGCCTGTAGCCCATGGCTCTGAATGCTAAGCTTTGTAAGGAAGTGCTTCTATAAATTCTTAGGTTTAGAGATGATGCCATCCGGATACCTTTGCTTAAACCGGGCAACCACATCTGGGTCTCTTACAGAACTCAGCACCACCAGCCCAGAGATGACAACATCCACAATGGTCTGGGCCCTCCCCCATCAATCACTAATAAAGACAATGCCTCACAAGCTTGCCTGTAGCCTGATCTTATGGAGACATTTTGTTAATTGAGGTTCCCTCCTCTCAGATGATTTCAGCTTATGTTAAGTTGACATAAAACTAGCCAGCACCCACAACTGGCAGCTATCATGTAGAAGACTGGGAATTGATCCATTCTTATCTCCATGTACTAAGGTCAAGTCTAAGTGGTTGAAGGACCTCCACATAAAACCAGAGACACTGAAACTTTTAGAGGAGAAAGTGGGGAAATGCCTCGATGATATGGGCACTGGGGAAAAATTCCTGAACAAAACAGCAAAGGCTTGTGCTGTAAGACCAAGAATAGACAAATGGGACCTCATAAAGTTGCAAAGCTTCTGTAAGACAAAAGATATTGTCAACAGGACAAAAGGGCCACCAACGGACTGGGAAAGGATCTTCACCAATCCNAAAAAAAAAAAACTAGCCAGCACCATTACATGAAAAAGAGGGGCACAGTAGTATGTGATTTTAATCCTAGTATCAAGAAGATAGATAAAGGCAGATCTCTGAGGCTCACTGACCACCCAGGATAGCCTGCTAGGCAAATTCCAGACAATGAGAAATCTTGTTTCAAAGTAAACAAACAAACAAATAAATAATTAGATGGCCATTAGTACTTGTAGAACTAAGCTGCCTCATGGTGTCCACTTGCAAGGGCACATGTGCATGCACATTTGCATATACACATATATGCAGTTACACACACACACACATACACACACACACACAGGCAAACAAAAAACCCAGGATGCAAAATTAAAATCCAACATACTAACCAACAAGCAAACAAAACAAAACAACCCCCCCCAAAATGCCCCCCAAAACAACAAAACAAAATAGGCCTTTTGTTGATTATCTCTCCTGTAAAGTGAATTCAATGGATTCACCAACTTTGCTATTTTATTTTGTTGTGTACTTTGTGAGATTCTTCATGCCCAAGTCCCATTCCAACTTCCTTTGGTTTCTTTCCAGGACTTTTACATAAGTGACCTTTGCCTTTCTGTTATTCCTGTCCTTGGAAACACTACCTCTCCCTCCCTGTACATTATAAATCTTCATCTTCAAAACACTGTTCTGTTCTATTGCATATTGTACATTTATAGAAATAATATATCACATCTCATAAATATGTTGATGATATTACTACATGTCAGTTAATCAAATAATATCCTGTTCCTATCCTCCCAGAATTCCTATTTCCTGCCAGATAGCTCTCCATGCAACTCATGGAGATAGTTGGGGATTCACCAGCATCTTTTGACACAGGTCACATTACCCTTTTTGTACTTAGCATTGTCTGTGTCACCTAATACAGTGCAGCCTATCACAGTCCTATATTAATATATTAGTATTAATTTCTGTGCTGTGTGTATTGTCTTGTCTTCTTGGCAACAACGTGAGCTTGGAAAGCAGGGACTGTGTGCTGACGATGGGTTTTTCTGTCTCTTACTGGGTACCAAGGGGGTCTGATAACAGTCACACCTGAGCACAACTCCTTGTTCCACCAGTGGTAAGCTATGTGACCACTGCATATAAAATAACCTGGTGGCTGACTGTCATCTAGTAAACTATTACTATTAGGTAGCTTGTATGAATCTCAGATTCCCTTAATGAACTTGGACAGTTGTGAAATGTTTCAGCTATTTTCATTTCAGCCTCAGCATCTCTGTTTTTTAGGGTTCACATCGGGTATGCCATTTTCAGAGAGTATTGGATGTAACTGGTTAAAACATCAAAAAAAAAATATCAAGGCCATGCATTCCAATGTGATTTTTCATGGTTGGACTTCTAAATGGAAACAACTAAGGGTCGAGGATGCCTTTGTGTTAAATATGGATATGTACACATATGTGTTATCCCCAGGAGTGCTGTGCAACTATTCCTACGTGTGATTTTTCTTCCAAAGCAGACTTTATGACATGTGTTTGTACAGTGTGTCAATACAAATTACTTAGGAGTAGGCTTCCCCAAACCCTTTAATGTACACAGCAAGTTGAGTCACACTATCAGTTAACATAGAGTTCCTGGTACTAACCCTTTCCAGCCTCTTTACTATCGCTAGGTAAGCAATCTCAGACCACTCAGTGGAAGCTGACTCATTCTTACTGTTATAACAGGATTTGTAAAAGGAGAAATTTATGCATAGTTCTTCCCTTTAGGATAGAAAAAAAATTCCCAAGTTCAACTGTACAGAAGTGCTCATAGTCCTCTTTAAATATACACCGAAAGTGCCTCTGCTTTGTAGTACAAATAAGCATTTTTTTTCTAGAAGTTACTAGAAGATTCTCAAATACACAGAGTGCACACGTGAAAACTGCAAGCTTGTATTAGTTTCATTAGTGATTGAAATCCCAGGCCTTAAACATGGGCATATCAGGGCAAGGATTACTCATCTCATTTAACACCACCACAAGATGTGTCACTTGAGAGTTTGACTTGGAGTTCCTACCCTGAAGTTCCAATTTTATTGTTAAGAAAACTGTAAAATTACATGCTACATGATACTTCTTTTTATTGTTTGCAAGGTAACTCAATGTTAGCCTGGAATAAGGCAATCTTTTGTTATGGCGTTGATGATATTTTAAAGTTTTTAATATGCCACATCAAACGCAAGTAAATAAGTGTTATCCTTCAAAATAAGTTTAAGAGACCATGAATGTGAACGATAGAATTCACTATTCTGCTTTTAAGCATCCAATTGGTGCCAATATCAAATCAGGTCCTTGAAACCATAGTGATTTAAGCACATGTTAAGAGCACCTGTCCTCAAGCCGGGTGACTTTGGAAGTCCTGGCTCTGGCATTTATATGATCTTTGAAACACCCTCTTTGGAATCATTCAACAGAAACACAATATGTAGACTCCCAAGTACTGACAATATTATGCCTATTCATAATTAAAAATATGAATGAAAACAATATTTTTAAAAGTCCCATAAACTTCAACTTCCTCAAAACTATTTTGGTGAGCAAACAATATATGTGAGATGCTTTAGCCCAGGATTTCCCACTCTTATGTTCTGTGTCTGTCTGTCTGTCTGTCTGTCTGTCTGTCTGTCTGTCTATCTGTCTCTAATCCACATGTAGCTTCCACAATAATGACATAGATCTCTTTGGAAACCTTAGAGATTGCCTCTGAACCTGATTTCAAACCAAACATAGACTCTACTGTAATTATAGCTCATTTTTAACTACAAAGCAGTATTACTTAATATGATCACCTACCTTATAAATGAGACTTAGCTTCAAATGATTTACCTATTTCCAGAGAGTAAATCTTACACAAGGGATAATGTTTGGACACTATCTGGGACACTAGAGTGTTTTAAAGTTGTTTTTACTGTATCTCATATTCCAGAGAAATAAATTTCAGATGGTAAACCCATATTCTTAAGTTTTCTTTAATAAAAGATTCCAATACTTAAGCTATTTGTCAGGTGCTATGTTAAACCTTCAGAATAGTGAATGAAATAAATTTTTACCCTTTTAAATCATACACTCTTTCTGGGCAAACTGTAGAACAATATCCCCTTCTTAATGAAAGAGAATGTTCTAAGACCCCTGATGTGTCTTGAGACTGCAGATACTACTTAATATTATATACATATTCTGCTTTTTCCTATACACGCAAGCCTAAGACAAAGTTTAATTTATAAATTAATCTTGGCAAGGGATTAAAATTAATAATTAAAATAGAATGATTATTATAATAAAATATATTGAAAGATATTTTTCTAAGAGGTTTTTAATTGCTAGAACTTAATATTTAGTAATTTTGAGGTTGACCCCAGTTAACTGAAATCATGGGAAAAAAACACAGATGAGGGGAGACTACTGTATAGTAGAACAGATGAAAAAGTCCAGGGTAATTAGAAGTATGGTGAGAAGTCAAAGTTGAAAACTTGATAAACCGCTCATAATTCCAGCACTCTGTAGACCCTCGGATGCAGAAGGGTCACTGAAAAGTTGAAACCAGTCTGATCTACATAGTGAGCTCCAGGTCAGCCAGGGATACATAGCAACGCCCTGTCTTTTAAAAAGCAAGTAAGCAATGGACGTCTTACGGGGTGGGGGGGGGCAGTCTAGTGGAGACTAGAAGATAATAAAGGAGAGCATTGTTGAGGAGGACGCAGGTAATGGGGGTGGTGAAACATGAATTGCAGGCTCTTTAAACGATTCCAGTGCTTTTAAAACTTTAAAATATTTTAACATGTTTTCTTTAATCCAATGGGTTCCAGATATTGTTTCAATATACAATCTGATGTGTGTGCTGTGCTGCCGCACATTTCAATTCAAACTTGCCACTTTAAAGAACAATTGAGGCTGATTCTCAACATTAACCTTGGGCTTACATATGCACACACAGACACACATGTCATATATATGCCCACACATGTGAAAAATGGGAGAAAAAAAATCCTAGCCACCTTGCAAGAGTTCAGAGGTTGAGAGAAACAGAAAACATTGGAATTGACTTCAAGTTGGAACCCATTCTGCTCCATCAGCAACCTAGAACTGAGGTACAGAAGTACACATGAAAGCCTAAGGCAGTATCAAGTGTTAACTATGATAACAGTGCACATGAAAGGGACATTTTCATTGTTAGCAAGGTTGTGAGAAATGTGCACTCTTGCACACTTTTCATAGAGATGTAGGATTATGAACAATTTCTGGTGGACAAGTTTGTAGTCTACTAAATATTTAAATACTCATGTCCTTTTATTCATCAATCTTTTTCTAGGGACGCAATCTATAGAAACAATTACACAACCTGCAGCCACCACCTAACTGACAAAAATAGTCATATAAATGGGCAAAATCTAAGAAAAAGATGTCCCTTGCACCATTGTTTATAGTATTGAGAAATGAAAATGATTTATTCTACTATTAATTCTCTATTGGTACAGAAGAAAATATAGTACACTTATACTGTAAAATATTATGTAGACTTAAAAACAAATAGGACAGATCTGCAGATGTAATTGGACATAAAGACAAAGATAATAGAGATGCTTTTTATGCAGGAAAATTGAATTATGGAATAACATGAGTAACATCATGAAATTTCTGTTAAAAATGATTGTGTCTCTTGAAAGGATCTTGTTTCTAGGTTTTGCTTATGTGTGTCTGTTTCTTTGTTTGTTTGTTTGACTGTAGCCCAGGCTGGCCTTGAATTCACAAAAATCTTCCTATTTAAGCTTCCCACATGCTAGGGTTAAAGGCATAAGCTACAACACCTTGGTTATTGTGTGGCTCTGTATGTTATTGAGTAGTAAAAGATCTGAGATGCATGTTGCTTATGAGCATGGTGATGGAATTGACTATATGGGTGAAGGATTAGACGTGAGACTTTCTTTCGTACACTTCTTTGTTCTTTGAAATTCCCTTGCATTCCAAGTGTGTTGCTTTTATAATTTTTTTAAAATTAAAAGCGAGGGAGTAATCAGATATCACACATTTCTGCAGCTTCCCAACAAAGAATTCTGAAGGCAGTAGTATATTTGTTACTTTATAATCAGTATGCCACTGTGCACTGTGGTGGGAACAAGTCCTAATACGAGTTGTGGCCTTGGCAGGAGGGAGACTGGCATTTTTGAGCTTCAGTCTTCTTATACAGAAAATCGAGATAATGCCCCCCTCCTATTTGTTTTATTTCCAGTAGTGGAAGTAAGACCAAAAAAGTAGTTTAAAAAGTATAAAGCTCTCTAAAAATCTGAAGACTAGTAATCCACGTGCCAGTTACTGGCCCACTTCTTTTGAGGAGTAGTCAAACAATACAAAAATTCGGTTTCAAGTAGAGAATTTGTATGACTTCCTAGAGTTTAATGGGACTTTTAGATTTCATATAGTAGCGCTATAGATATTTTATTTAAGCATTCTGGTGTGTTTTGTGTTCATATGAAAGACTTTCATGCAGATAGGTTTTTGGCAAAACCCTCAGCTTGTTTATTTCACTACTCTTAGAGCCAGCTACTTTAGTTACATTACTTAGCAAGCTTTGTATGCTTACTGCTGAGCACTCTTCCGTGGATAGATATCCAGGTTTGTCTGGATCTGTCACAGCTTACACTGTCTATCTCACGCAATTGCCAATAATGCCCTTTTCATTCCCCCAAAGTATCCTAGTTACAGAAATCAGTGTCTTAGGGTTTCTATTCCAGTGATTAAAACAAGGTGATCCCAAATAACTTTTGGAAGAAAGGGGTTTGGGGCTTATATATACCAGCTCACCGTCCATTAAGGGAAGCCAAAGCAGGAATTCAAAGCAGCAACCAAAGCAGAAGCCATGGAGAAGTGCTTAGTGCCATCCCCCCCTCACCCCCTGCTTGTTCAGACTGCTTTCTTATACTTCCCAGGACTACAATGGGCTGGGCATCCACCACATTCAATCATATATCAATGAAATATTATATAAACTTGCCTCAGGCCCACGTCATGGAGGCATTTTCTCAGTTAAGACTCCATCTTCTCAGATACATCTAAGTTCATGTCAAGATGACAAAACCAACCAGGACAACCAGTTATATGGGCAGTCTACTATGGTCTTGTATGGAACATGGGAAGAAACGTATAAGCCCCTGGTTGACAGACGCCATACATAAGAGGAAGAATAAACAAGGAGTTTGAGAGAGAGAGTGGTGAGGGAGAATGGGAGGAATTGTAGTGGGGAAAAGGGGGAGTGGAAATGATGTAAATACAGTGTTCATATATTGAACATTCCAATGACACCAAAGGAGAAAAAACAGAAAATAGCTATATCTAAACAAGCTCTCTTTCTCTATTTGACCTTCATGTGAACAGAAATGTCAATGGCTTTTGAGCTGAAGGGGTTTGCAACTCTATAAGAGGAAAAACAATATGAACTAACCAGTACCCCCAGAGCTCGTGTCTCTAGCTGCATATGTAGCAGAAGATGGCCTAGTCGGCCATCATTGGGAAGAGGGGCCCCTTGGTCTTACAAACTTTATATGCCCCAGTACAGGGGAACACCAAGGCCAAGAAGTGGGACTGGGTGGGTAGGGGAACAGGGTTGGGGGAGGGTATAGGGGACTTTTGGGATAGCATTTGAAATGTAAACAAAGAAAATATCTAATAAAAAAAGAAAAAAAAATTAAAGCAGTCCTAAGAGGAAAACTCAAACAAAAACAAAAACAAAAACAAAAACAAAAAACCCTGTGAGACTTGATGGACTTG
>LR754074.1:0-57906 GCA_902729485.2 Mus minutoides
GTAGTCTTTGAATGGATTCTTGATACAGAAAGATTGCTTTTGGCATATAAGCTCATACCTTACCATCCAGTTGTGACATGTAAACAGATATCAGTCCAAAAATGAACCAACAACACTCACAACTTCAGATCTGCAATTATGGAGTTCAAAGCTCTCACCTGTCTGAAGGAATTATAAACTGAGTTTCTGTGAAGTCAGATCCATGTAATACCATGGAACAAATGGCAAGAGATCCAGTCTTTAGAGAGGAGTTAGAAGTGATAGCCAAGGATTGTCCTCAGAGGAAAATATAATTCAGAAATAAAAATCCCAAAGATTTTAACTTATTTCTAAAAATTATTCATTTGTGTATTTGTTTGTTTATATAATATGTGTGCACATGTGCCTTCCTGGAGGAACATTTGTGGGGACATACATTCAGAAGGCAGAAGACAACCTTTGACAGTTGGTTCTCTCCTTCAACTACGTGAATATAGAAGATTAAACTCTGGCTTGGCAGCAAATCCCCTTCAAGCATGGAACCAACTTGGCCTCAGAGTTGCTGGTTTTATTTTCTTTGCCTTTCTTGAATCTTAAGAGATCTCCACACACATTTGAAAAAGTTGGCCATGGTGCACATATGTAATTCCAGCAATGTTTTGTGAATTTCAGGTCAGCCTGGACTACACAGAAGGCTTGGGCAAGCAAAGCCCAATAATAAACCGAAACAGGAGAGTAAACAAATGTTAAATTAGCAAGAATAAATGTCCTTTTTTTAATGGACTTTAATCTCCACAAGCAGTGGAGATTAAAACAAATAACTTATATAAAAACAAATAACTTAGAAAGGAGGAAAAAAAAACCAACAACATTAGATCATAGAGATGGCTTCATAGATACCAGTAACTCATCTGAAGATTCCAGAACCACATGATGGAAGGAGAGAATTAACTCCAACAAATTGTCCCTCTGGCTTCTTCATGTGCATTGGGGCATATGAATACACACAATAAATAGATAAGTTATAATAATTTTTACATTATTATAATGACTACAGACTCAAGGATTTGGTCTAATTCTGCTTGTTGAAAACCCCCCATTGTTTTCTAAAATCAAGGCACATACTGTACTATAAATGTTTGCAACGTTAAGCTTGCAGAATTGTAAATCACTGTTTTAGTACCACTGTTATTCTGTTTTATTGTTTGTTTCTCCTAGTTTGAATGTTATCTATTCTAAATTTAAATGCAGCAAGCCAAGGACATAAATTAATATTGATTTTATTAGAATTCCAGGAATAGATGCCATGACACTGAATATTTCCAGGGAGGTTTTTAAAAACCTTCTTTGGATTAAGAATTTCCAACAGATCCTCTCCATTTAAAAAAGAAGAAGAAAAAAAAAGAAAGAAAGAAAAGAAAGAGGGGGTGGAAATGCTAGCTACCTTCTCATTAATGAATTAATTTGCATATGGAACACCACAAATAGTCCCGGTGTGGGAACCATAAAGATTATTGAGATAGGAAAAATGAGGTAAGATGCTGTGACACACAACTCCAGTGACTACTTATTTAAAATAGCTTTCAAATGCTTAACTATAATGTATCAAGTGGGAATGTTGCTTAAACTTCCCTATGCATTTTTTTTCACTTAACATCAGATAAATCTTACATTTTAGCAACTCATTGGAAGTAGGGGAGACCTAATTGATTTAAGGGTAAATCAGCATATATGTAAAAGATAAAACATGCATCTACATTGTTTTCAAAGTGCACACACACATAAACACACACAGAATGTTTTTATAGGGCTGTTTTTACATCTGTCTAGCATTCACTCTGCCTTGAGTCAGTAAAGACATTACCTTGGCCACATGCTGCTTGATCATATTAAACTGTAATAGTTGAGTCATTTTTCCCTTTTTATATATAAGCACCAATAATGAGGCTAAATGACATTTTAAAAGGTAGTAGGAAAGGACATTGCTTTTTTTTTCATCAGCCATGATAATAGAAATTACTAAGAATAAAGGCTGAGCTCTTCTTATGAAGCCAAATATTTGTCATTTCAGATTTCTTATACTAAAAGTAATAAATAAATCTTTCTTCCCTTTACTTCACGGAAGGGGAACCTGGGGTGAGAGGAAATGAATAATTTAAGACACACAGACAATAGGTAATAAAACAAAAGTTCAGACTAACTCCTCAAATTTGGAGGTTTATCTCTGACTCTGTTATTTGTTAGAGTTCTGTACAGTACCTTGCACATGTTCAATGATTTGAAATTGGCAATCTCTATCAGCCATCAGAGTAAAGAAGGAGTTAAGTATTAAGATCATATGCCCCAGTACAGGTGAATGCCAGGGCTAGGAAGTAGGAGTGGGTGGATTGGGGAGCAGGTTAAGCGGGGGGGGGGGGGGAAGGGGGGGCTTTGGGGATAGCATTTGAAAGGTAAATGAAGAAAATATCTAATAAAAATGCCTTATTAAAAAAAAAGAAAGAAGACAAGGAAAGAAATGAAAGGTAGAAAATGTTTACTCTATATCACAGTTGGAGAGTGCAGTCCATTGTGGCTGGGGAGAAACCATTACAGAAGCTTGGGGCAGCGGGTCGCATCACCTCCACAATCAGGAAGCAGAGAGAAAATTACTTCATGCTGATGCTTAGCTATCCTTCTCCAATTATAGACTCCATGATTCCCACTAGGAATGAGTGCCACCCACAGTGGCTGGTTTGTTGTTGTTGTTGTTGTTGTTGTTTGTTTGTTTGTTTGTTTGTTTTCTGCCTCAATGAACATAACCAAAGAATCTTCTCAAAGACATGTAGGATCCCTCTCCCAAGAAGTCGATGCTTCCAAATTGACCATTGTCACTAAGGATTGCAGATACTATTAGCAGCAATTCTCAGGTGAGGTTCTTGAAGTCTGCTTTGAAGAAGCAACTAAAGCAATCCGTGCCTGGATCTATGCTCTTAGAATTGACACTACCAATACAAATATGGACTCTTGGTAACAGAAACCCAATGGAAGCTAGTGTAAGCCCCGAAGGAGAAGTGCATTAAAATATTCATGTGTTCTCGCTGAAATAGAAGCAGATGGGTGTTCAGCCTTAGCAGCAACTGGGACAAAGTTCTCAAATACTGAGTCATTTTCTCAATGTTTTTCGTGCCCTTCTGTTCCTCTCTTGCTGTCTGTGGCCTTGTTGTGCTCTTTTTTTTTTTTTTTCCTCACATCTTCTCAGAAGCATCATGTTTGTATGGGTCTTTCTGTCCTCTTGTGTCCTATCAAGTCCAGTGTTCAGTAAAGCTTTTCTGTCAGGAGTGAGATTGTAAATATTTTAGGTATTGCTGGCCTAGCAATCTCTTCAGGACCTCTTCCTCTCTGCTCTATAGTTTGAAGTGAATCCCACATAACATATAAACAAAAGGATGTCCCTGTATTCTGATGAAATTGGGCCTATAATACCAGGTGAGATGTTGATTTCGATTAATTGCCAGGGCTGTAGTATGATGATGACCAGGAGAGTCGAAAAGAAAATGCTAACACATCCACAGATATGTACTCTGTCACTGTAGATCTGAAAACGTCATACAGTGTCCCTTTTTGTTGTATGTATTTAGATTGAAAAGGTCTTTCACTGGTCTGTAACTGCTTGATTCTGAAATCTCATGTTGTAAACAGTCTTCACAAGCTGAAGATGCTGTTTTATGAGACTGTGGGTCCATTAGGAGATTGGACCTCATTAGTAGAAGCCTGTCACTTGCCATGGGAGGTTATTACAGTCAGCTAGTCCCTATCCTCATTGGCTTCTAGACCCTGTATCTTGAATAACCTCATCCTCAGAATTCCCCTGCCATGAACATAACTTATGTACAGTGTCTCCCCCACCATGTTGGACTTGGACTCTATGAAGCTGTGAGATAAAATATTTCTTTTTTTTAAGTTGTTACTGCTAGGTACTATGGTCACAAATATTCCCAGGCTTATGGGGACTATTAACTAAAATTTCTCATATTATGAAGGCACATCAGTCAGGTTCATTGTTGCTTCATATTATGAGGACATGCAGGTTTAGGTCTGTTATTTGAAGCTTTTCTATTAAGGCATTAATTTGAAGAAAAAATTTTCATTTAAGAATTATGTGTATGATGGGTACATTTTAAATTTTAGAGCATTTTAAAATTCACATATGGAGTGACACATGGAAATTCCGAGGGAAGATATTTGTGGGGATTAAATTTTCATTAATATTTTCATTTTCTTCAAATCTTTTTACTTCTATGTATAAGGAATCATCTATTACTTTCCTCTTGTTTTGAAATATGAATATAGACACCATTAATAAGCAATAGTATATACTATGGAATACATATACAAATGTCTTTAGGTAAAACAGACAACACTCACAGACTATGACAACTGTTCTGTTTCTATCGGTTAATTTGCTTCTCTGTAAAGATGTCATTTGCAGTCCACATTGCTGAAAAAAATAGTTTATTTTATTATTTCGTTCTCTTGGGTGAGACGCTGCCTCATGTGGGCTAGGTGAATACTTCACCATTGAGTCACAACGTTACTTTCTCTTGGGCATTTTTCCATTTTAAGATTGAATCTTAGTATTTTTCTGATGCTGGTCTTGAACCATCGACTCTCCTGAGTCCTCCTGAGTACAAGGACTACAGGTGTGCACCACCATGCTTGTCTATATCAAAATTCCTCAAAATATGACACTGTTGTTCAAGTTTTCATTAATTCATCCAAAAGATGCCTAATTCTTATGCTAGCTAGAGTACTAGAATACTTGGGTCTAGTATTCTGACTGGTCTAGTTTAGACTTCATAAAGATACTTAGATTATATAGATATTCTGGTAGAAACAAACAACTAAAAACACAGTAGTTTCTGAACTTGGGAGATACCTTAATCAGTAAACATTTTGCAGCATGAGAATAAGAACCTGAGCTTGATCCCCTAGTACTTATGTAAAAAGCTGTGCCTGGTAGCACGTACTGCATATGTTTGGAATTCCAGTATTATGGAAGCAGACACAAGTGCATCCTGGGTCCTAAAGAGCCAAGTAGCCTAGGTGACTCAGGAAACCCTCGTTCCTTAAGAGAGATCCTGTTTAAAAACAAGTTTCCAGAACTGAGGAGGAAGGACATTCCAGTTTGACTCCTGATTTCTAGGTACATACAAATCACACACATACACACACACACATGCATGCAAGCACACAAACAGAATTACACACACATACAAATACATCTACACACATAGACATACACACACACATCCCACATGCCAGGCACATACTCTTACACACACAAATACATATTCAGAGATACATATGCATGCATACACACACACACACACACACACACACACACACACACACACACATGGTGTTTGTGCAATAGGATGTGGATGAGAGACAGACAGTAAATTTTAGTAAACTACGGCTGGATAGAAAGAAACAACAAGCAAACCACATGGTTATTCACAGTATATATACCTGGAGTAAAACACAAACTAAAATAAATGCTTTATATTTGATATATCAATGATGTCCAGGTTCTTATATAAATATTTTTAAAAGCTGAGTCCTTCTGTTATAAATGAGAACCAAGTTGGTTTAAAAACAAATCTGGGTGAAATGCAGAGATCTGAAGCTATATTTAATCATCTAAGGAATAAGTTGATTTGTGAGTCATTGTGATGCCCTCATATAATAAAAATGAAAATAAAAATAAATTTATGAAGGCTTTTATTCTTCCATTAAAAAGTCCCTCCATTAAAAAGTTACACATTCAGAACAAGGATCTAAATGTCCAAATGTCCACAAGGACATTGGTACCTTCTGTCTGTCTGCTCTGGCTTCCACTGTTTGCATTGATCACTTCAGTTACACAAATGCATTAAGCCATAGGAAGGACCCCTGAGTCTGCATCTGTATTCCTTAAAGATGCTCCTGACTCCATGAAAGAGAAATACTTTAACTCATGATTTCTACAGATTACTCTCCATCATGGTGGGAGATGGGGGCCATGGAGGATGAGTGGCTCAATCTGAGGCATGCAACCTTGAACTGATATCTCTTTGAATTGTGGCAGGCAGAAAGAAGAGCAATTGGACTGGAGACAGAGGTGGGTACCCTGTCAAAGCCTCACCCCTAGCTACTTACTTTCTCTAGGCAAGCCCCACCTTCTGAAGACTTCCCTATCTTCAAGAAGTACTGCATGCTAGGGAATGGGCTTTCCTAACATGTATTTAAGGGAGTGTGAGTTTTAGATTCAAATATAGCAATACTTAGGAAAGAAGGGAGAGAAGATTCAAGGCTTCATCCACTGAGACAACTGACTACTTAGAGATACAGCTAAAAGTCTAATCCAGTAACTTTGCTAAAATCCCACAGGTCAGAAGTCAGCTGCATGCCAGGCAGGGAAATGTATTTTAAGTGAGCATATTCTAGTTCTTAATGAGGGAAGTGGAGAAGAATGTAAATCAGCCAAGCAATTAGCTGTCTCTGCCTCAGACATTAACTTACAGGAATGTAATTTAAGATAGAAAATGATTATGTACAGAGAGGAGATATAAAGAAGATTTGAATATACAGAAGAGATGGAGGGTGTCCCTGGATAAGATGCCTACAAAATGTTCCAGAACAGAAGGATGGATTTTTAACTGTTAAAGGTGTGGCACATCAGTGGGATGGGGAAAAGACTATGCTGGGTATCAGAGCAGAAAGCAGGAAGGCAGTGTTACTATGCTCAAAGCTGGGAGACCCAGCTGTGATGGAACCACAGAAGTGGTAAAGGAAGGAAGGCAACTCAATGAGAAAAAGGTCAGAGCATCCATTTGATGAAAGATTTAAGAAGCCCATTGCAAAAAAGAAGAGTTGGTTCTCACTCAACAGGGGCACTGTTTCCTTGGTAGAATTTACAGTAGAAAAAAGCTTTGAATGAAGTTCTGTTTCAACACTCCCTTTCTGGAGGCTGTGATAAGTATGACCCCAGAGGCACTTAAGGGCATTTGTGGGCCACAGACATTTTCTTTCTTGGTTTCTTTCTTTATTAAAAAGAAGTATAGACATATTTTATGATGACATGGGTATAATAGAAAATATGTTAATAGTAAATATGAAAGACTTTGCTCAACATAACAATTTATTGTTTTTTCCTGATTTTTGAAACAATTTCAATTATTTTCAGGAGATGCTGAAAGCCCCATGGACCCTCACTCTATACATTTGCTTAGTAGATTATGTGGTCCTGTCTTTCTTAGGGAGGAACTCCACTATGCAACAGGCACCAAATTTGGAAGGTAAAGTTAGGAGCCAATCAAGTGGCAGTGACAAATGGAACATGGGGAAGATATCTTAAAAATTAATTTGCAAGAGAAATCATCAGGGAAATTAGATTATTTGAAAAATAAGAATGAGAATGATGGACAGTACCTAGTTTGGCCCCATCAAGCCTTCCTTTCTGTGGATCAGATGAAATTTGCCAAACCTCGCTGTGGATCAGATGAAATTTGCCAAACCTAGCCTTGCTTTCTATTGCTCTTTTTCTTTTTTTTTAAGATTTATTTTTTTATTTATTATATGTAAGTACACTGTAGCTGTCTTCAGACACTCCAGAAGAGGACGCCAGATCTCGTTACGGATGGTTGTGAGCCACCAAGTGGATGCTGGGATTTGAACTTATCACCTTCGGAAGAGCAGTCGGGTGCTCTTACCCACTGAGCCATCTCACCAGCCCCGCCATTGCTCTTGTACACAAACATCTATTATCTAATGTTAAGGTGGCCTTACCTAATCTTTCCCATTTTGTCATCTCTTCTGACATATGAAGAGGACAGGAATTACTGGATTAGTTATTCTTTTGTTAAATTCCTTATATAGTGGAATATGTTGATGGATTTCTGTATATTAAACCATCTCTTGTATCCCTGGGACGAAGCCCAGGTCAAGATGGATGATTATTTTGATGTGTTCTTGGATTCAGTTTGCGAGGATTTTATTGAGTATTTTTGCATTGATATTCATAAGGGTAATTGGTCTGAAGTTCTCTTTGTTGGATCTTTGTGTGATTTAGGTATCAGAGTAAATGTGGCTTCATAGAATGAATTGGGGAGAGTACATTCTGTTTCTATTTTGTGGAATAGTTTGAGGAGAGTTGGAATTAGGTCTTCTTTGAAGGTCTGATAGAACTCTGCACTAAACCCATCTGGTCCTGGGCTTTTTATGGGGGGGCGGGTATTAATAACTGCCTCTTTTTTTTTTTTATTTTTAGGGGAAATGGTACTGTTAAGATTGTTAATCTGCCCAGCTTCTGGCTATTATGAATAAGGCTGCTATGAACATAGTGGAACATGTGTCCTTATTACCTGATGGAACATCTTCTGGATATATGCCCATGAGAGGTATTGCAGGATATTCAGGTAGTACTATGTCCAATTTTCTGAGGAGCCACCAGACTGATTTCCAGAGTGGTTGAACCAGCTTGCAGTCCCACCAACAATGGAGGAGTGTTCCCCTTTCTCCACATCCACTCCAGCATCTGCTGTCACCTGAATTTTTGATCTTAGCCATTCTTACTGGTGTGAGGTGGAATCTCAGGATTGTTTTGATTTGCATTTCCCTGATGATTAAGAATGTTGAACATTTTTCATGTGCTTCTCAGCCATTCCGTATTTCTCAGTTGAGAATTCTTTGTTTAACTCTGTGCCCCACTTTTTAATGGGGTTATTTGATTTTCTGGTGTCCACCTGCTTGAGTTCTTTATATATACAATGGAGTACTACTCAGCTATTAAAAACAATGAATATATGAAATTCCTTGGCAAATGGATGGATCTGGAGGGTATCATCCTGAGTGAGGTAAGCCAATCACAAAAGAACTCACATAACATGTACTCACTGATAAGTGGATATTAGACCAGAAACCTAGACTACCCAAGATACAATTTACTAAACACATGAAACTCAAGAAGAATGAAGATCAGAATGTGGACAATTCGCCCCTTCCTAGAATTAAGAACAAAGCACACATTGAAGGAGTTACAGAGATCAAATGTGGAGCTGAATCAAAAGGATGGACCATCCTGTGACTGATGCAGCCAGGGATCCACCCCATAATCAGCCACCAAACATAGACACTATTGCATGCACCAGCAAGATAGTGCTGAAAGGGCACTGATATAGCTGTCTCATTGCAGGCTATACCAGTGCCTGGCAAACACAGAAGTGGATGCTCACAGGTTCCCAAGGAAGGAGCTAGAGAAAGTACCCAAGGAGCTGAAGGGGTCTTCAACCCTATAGGTGGAAGAATAACATGAACTAACTAGTATCCCCAGAGCTCATGTCTCTAGCTGCATATATAGAAGAAGATGGCCTAGTTGGCCATCATTGGGAAGAGAGGCCCCTTGGTCATGCAAACTTTATATGCCCCAGTACAGGGGAACTCCAGAGCCAATATGTGGGAGTGGGTGGGTAGGGGATCATGGCAGGGGATGCAGGAGGGTTTAGGGGACTTTCGGGATAACATGTGAAATGTGAATGAAGAAAATATCTAATAATTAAAAAAAAGATTGTTAATCTGATCCTGATTTAACTTTGGTACGTGGTATCTCTCTAGGAAATTGTCCATTTCATCCAGGTTTTCCAATTTTTTTGAATATAGCCTTTTGTAGTTGGATCTGATGATGTTTTGGATTTCCTCAGGATCTGTTGTCTCTTCTTTCATTTCTGATTTTGTTAATTAAGATACTGTCACTGTGCCCTCTAGTAAGTCTGAAAAGCGTTTATCTATCTTGATTTTCTCAAAGAACAAGCTCCTGGTTTGGTTGATTCTTTGAATAGTTTTTTTGTTTCCACTTGGTTGATTTCAGCCCTAAGTTTGATTATTTCCTACCATCTACTCCTCATGCGTGAATTTGCTTCCTTTCGTTCTAGAGCTACTAGGTGTGTTGTTAGACTGCTAGTGTATGCTCTCTCTAATTTTTTTGGAGGCACTCAGGGCTATGAATTTTCCTCTTAGGTCTTCTTTCATTGTATGCCATAATTTGAGGTATGTTGTGGCTTCATTTTCATTAAACTCTAAAAAAATTTTTTTCTTTATTTCTTCCTTGACCAAGTTATCATTGAGAAGAGTGTTGTTCAGTTTCCACGTGAATATTGGCTTTCTAATATTTATGCTGTTATTGAAGATCAGCCATAGTCCATGGTGATCTGATAGCATGCATGGGATAATTTCAATATTTTTGTATCTGTTGAGGCCTGTTTTGTGACCCATTATATGGTCAATTTTGGAGGCGGTACCATGAGGTGCTGAGAAGAAGGTATATTCTTTTGTTTTTGGATAAAATGTTCAGTAGATATTTGTTACAACCATTTGTTTCATAACTTCTGTTAGTGTCCATGTGTCTCTGTTTATTTTCTGTTTACATGATCTGATCATTGGGGTGTTGAAGTCTCCCACTATTATTGTGTGAGGTGCAATGTGTGCTTTGAGGTTTACTAAAGTTTCTTTAATGAACGTGGCTGCCCCTGCATTTGGAATTGAGAGTTCATCTTGGTAGATTTTACCTTTTAGGAATATGAAGTGCCTCTCCTTGTCTTTTTTGATAACCGGGTTGGAAGTCAATTTATTCAATATTAAAATGGCTACTCCAGCTTGTTTCTTCAGACCATTTGCTTGGAAAATTGTTTTCTAGCCTTTTACTTTGAGGTAGTGTCTGTCTTTATCCCTGAGGTGGGTTTCCTGTAAGCAGCAAAATGTTGGATCCTGTTTGTGTAGCTAGTCTGTTAGTCTATGTCTTATTTGGGAATTGAGTCCATTGATGTTAAGAGAAATCAAAGGAAAGTAATTGTTGATCCTGTCATTTTTGTTGTTAAAGTTGGGAATCTGTTCTTGAGGCTGTCTAGTTTTGTTAAAGGATTACTTTCTAGCTTTTTCTAGGGTATAGTTTCCATCTTTGTGTTGGTGTTTTCCCTTTATTATCCATTGAAGGGCTGGATTCATGAAAATATATTGTGTGAATTTGTTTTTGTCATGGATTACTTTGGTTTCTCCATCTATGGTAATTGAGAGTTTTGCTGGGTATAGTAGCCTGGGTTGGCATCTGTGTTTTCTTAGTGTCTGTATAACATCTGTCCAGGATCTTCTGGCTCTCATAGTCTCTGGTGAGAAATTTGGAGGAATTTTAATAGGCCTGCCTTTATATGTTACTTGACCTTTTTCCCTTACTGTCTTCAATATTCTGTCTTTATTTAGTGCATTTGTTGTTCTGATTATTATGTGTTGGGGGAAATTTCTTTTCTGGTCAAGTCTATTTGGAGTTCTGTAGGCTTCTTGCATGTTCATGGGCATCTCTTTCTTTACGTATGGGAAGTTTTCTTCTATAATTTTGTTGATGATATTTCCTGGGCCTTTAAGTTGAAAATCTTCATTCTCATCCACTCCTATTATCCATAGGTTTAGTCTTCTCCTTGTGTCCTGGATTTCCTGGATGTTTTGAGATAGGATCTTTTTGCATTTTGCATTTTTTTTCATTGTTGTGTTGATGTTCCCTATGGGATCTTCTGCACCTGTGATTCTCTCTTCCATCTCTTGTATTCTATTGCTCATGCTCACATCTATGGCTCCTGATTTCTTTCCTAGGGTTTCTATCTCCAGAGTTGTCTCCCTTTGGGTTTTCTTCATTGTTTCTACTTCTATTTTTAGAACTTGGATGGTTTTCTTCAATTCCATTGCCTATTTGGTTGTGTTTTCCTGTAATTTTTAAGGGATTTTTATGTTTCCTCTACCCGTTTAGCAGTGTTTGCCTGTACTTCTTTAAGGACTTCTACCTATTTAGAAATGTTCTTCTGTGATTACTTGAAGGATTTTTGTGTTTCCTCTTTAAGGGCTTCTCCTTGTTTAGCAGTATTCTCCTGTAATTCCTTGAAAGATTTTTGTACTTCCTCTTTAAGGGCTTCTATCTGTTCAGCAGTGTTCTCCTGTATTTCTTTAAGTGAGTTTTTAATGCTCTTCTTAAAATCTTCTACCACCATCATGCGATATGATTTTAAATCCACATCTTGCTTTTCGGGTGTGTTGGGGTATACAGGACTCTTTGTGGTGGGCATACTGGGTTCTGATGATGCCCAGTGTTCTTGATGTCTGTTAGTAAGATTCTTACATTTGCCTTTTGCCATCTGGATAGCTCTGTTGTTAATGTTCAAACTGTCTCTGGTTGATGGTTGATCCTCCTCTCCTGTGCTTCTGTTAGCACCTGTCAGCACTCCTGAGAGTCCAACTCTCTCCTGAGTTCCAGTGGTCAGAGCACCCTCGGCAGGCAAGCTCTTCTCTTGCAGGGCAGGAGTTGAGCAGTCTGGAGCTCTGATCCACCTCCTGAGTTCTGGGGTCAGAACCCTCCCTGAAGGCCAACTCTCCTCTGGAAATGAAGGTGCCCAGGGGTCTGGTTCTCAGCTCTGCCTCCTGGCTGAGGATGGTGGCCTGATAGGACCCTGACCAAGAAGCTCTGTTGCTTCTATTGCCCACTTGCTCTCAGGTGATCAGGAGGTCATGGATGTGCTAGAGGCCCTGCAGCAAGGAGAGTCCTCTGGTGCCTTAGACGCCCTTGGCCAGGTTCACGCAGAAGATGGCAGGGCTGGCCCTGACCTGAATGGATCCCAGCCTCTGGTCGGGCTGGGTACCTTTGTCCCTGTTCCTGCTGGCACAAGACCCTCTGAGATTCTTGAAGCTGATGTTGAGTTCCACTCACCTGTGATCTGAGGTGATTCCGTGGTCCTGCGGCATAGAGAGCCCTCTGGAGCCCTTAGCAGCCTCTGCTGGGCTCAAAAGGAAGCCTGGATTTTCAAAGATAACTGATAATCAATTTGGGAAACAGTATTATATTTAAAATAGTCTTTTAAAAATATTTCACTTATTTTGAGGAAGTGACTACAAAAAAAAAATCAAGTCATGACTTTCTATTATCACAGCAAAGAGTTGAGTAAACTATATGGCAAATGCATCCATTTCTTAAATCACAGGGCCCTGGCAGTTACGTACACCACTCTGAGGAAAATTGTCTCTGAAGCTTTCCTTGATTTACGGAGCACAGCCAAATAGGAAATAGAATTGCTACTTGGGAACTCTACATGAGATGAGGCAAGTGTAAATATCTGATTTCTCAAGTGTGTGAAATTCTTCTAACAACCACCTGCTTTCCCCTCGAAAACAATGACTTGAATAACTGACTATTCTAACACTGTATCTGTTCTGTCCTTTGGAGTTGCATGATACTTAGAAAACAATATTTCACTCATGTTTAATATAAATGACATGAGAAGATGGAAATAACATTCTTTCGATGCTTTATGGCAGGTGGCTGACCTCTTGCCTAGTTTATTCACTTACCTATTTAAGAGATTTTAAAATGGCATCATGATTTATTTCTGCCATAAGTAACTAGGCATTTAACCTGTTTGTTTGAGGCAGGGAAAATTGATTATAACAGGGATTGGGAGCAAGATTTTATTTGCTCTACATTATATAAAGCTATTTGAAGTTATTTGAATTAAATTTAAGTACTTCTATATGGTTTCATACTTATATATTGGCATTGATATACAGATTTGTCATATTAGGTAAAATATTGGGCAATTGTTTGCTTAAATGATGAAAAATAAAAGAATATATGATTTTAGCTAAATGGGATATAAACAAAATGATAGTAACTGTTCCTGGGTCCACTGGCTGTTCCTATCAATATTTGCCTGTCAGAATGATGCTTAGGAATTTTGTCAAAATGATGCTTAGTAATATACACTCTGTCCACTAGCAGTGAAACATCCACATTCAACCCCCTGAAAAAAGGAGAAGTTGGAAATAGAACACTGTGAAAACACCTACCATATGATATTCAGAGAGATCCCAAGTTTTCTTGCTGACAGGGCCACACAGCCAGAGATTGCACCAAAGCACCATGCTTCTCACATCTGTCACACACACACACACACACACACACACACACACACACACACGCACACGCATACACACACATGAACCCATCTTTCTCTAAGGATAGTTTTCAGTTTACTTTCACTGAGTTAAATTAAATCTAAGGTTGGAATGCCACGGGTTCCTCAGAAGTAAAAGAGACCTAAGTGGCCAATGACTTGCTAATGATATCTGAAATGAAAAAGAGTTACAGGACTCAATAAACAAATCATTGGTATGTGTTATAGAAGGTTTTCATCCTGTCCCCAGGTTTCTAACCCAACTTTGACCATTTAGTTTCCAGATAAAAGACACACACAAACTTTATATTTATAATATGTCTTAAACAACATAAGAGCTGGGCAGATGCTATGAAAATAGACTTTCCTATAGATAACCACTATGCTAATAGACATCCACTATGCTATGAAAATAGACTTTCCTATAGATAACCCCGAGTTTTTACTTACTACTTACCATGTTTCATCTGGCCTGTTCTTAACTCCAACTAGACAGGACACATCTTTATGTCTCACCTAACCCATGGCAGCTTCTCCATCCTCCTCCTGCACCTTCTTCTTCTTCACATGGTTCTCCTCCTACCCCAAGCCCCTAAACTTCACCCATGTCTTTTCTGCCCAGCTATTGGCTGTTAGCATCTTTATTTACCAATCAGAAATAACTTGGGAGCAGGGTCACAGGTCTTAGGGTCAGACTCCTGGTCTTAGGGGCTGCAGTTAGCATTTCAATAGACAGTAAGACCAAACTTAGAAAGGTAAAGAAAAGAAATGTGATCAGTCCTATTGAAATTTGAAAAAGAAGCACAGGTATGGGACACTGACAAATGCAACATAAAACAATTTTCAAAATAAACATATTTGTTTTCTAAAGAAATACAAGTGGTCCCAAATCAAAAGTTAGAAAATAACAATTTTGAAATAGAAAAACAAAAAAGACATGATCATCAAAAAACATACCCAGGCTAAAATTATACAGAAAAGTTGAACACAGCCAGAAAATTGTAATATCTACAACTACATACAGCTTGTTGTAATATTAAGAGATGACAAAATTACTTTTATGGAAAGGTAAAATTTTTAAGAACTTTCATCTCATTAACAATGTTAAGCAAACCTTCCAGCAACTCAGAACATGTGTGTACCTGACAAAATTTTCTAAATATATAAAGTTTAAATCTTTGAATTAAAAAATGGTCTCAGGCCTTCTTTAAAAGGGCTACCTACAGAGTCCCTTGTTTGAATCCAATACCTAATCAGAATTGCTGACCTGAGGCTCCACAACTCTACAACATTGAAGAACCTCCTTGATGCCTCCGAAGCCCATGTGTGTTTAGGAATTCGCTATGCCCCAGTGAGCTCTCCCTTACAAGCTTTCTGCAGAGGCTGGGGAGGGAAGGAGAAGCAGAATGGCAGGGGTTACTATCAGATCATCCTCAGCACTGTTTTATGGCCTCGCGACTTCTCCTAGCCAAGGTGTTTCATAGCAGAGTTATGGATTTTGAAATAGGAAATATTTGCAAGACACATTTATGGCAAGAATAAAATCGGCTCTTGCTGAGAGATTCTGCTGCTTTCACTCCAATATAAAACAAGGAAAACAAAATTTGTAGTAAAATATCAACTTTTACATCTCACTGTAGAGAAACCTCCCCTTTAGAGAGCATCCAGAGTTTCTGTTCAGTTCAGTGTGAAGCAACTTACAGAGGACAGATGGATTCATCTTCCTACTTCAGGTTCAAAATGATTTCCTCTTCTTTGTTGACTTTACTTTTGTTCTTTCCATGCTATGTATCTTCCAAAGTGAGCTAACATCCTTCTACATCGAATGAGCACTTTTCTGTTTTATTAAATCTATCTATCTATCTATCTATCTATCTATCTATCTATCCATCCATCCATCTATCTATCTATCTATCTATCTATCTATCTATCTATCATCTATCTGTCTCTCTGTCTGTCTATCTATCTATCTATCTATCTATCTATCTATCTATCTATCTATCATCTATTTATTTTTTCTACATGTACTCATAAGCATGTGAGTGTCTATGTACCAACATCTTTATCTCTGATACAGACACACAGACACAGAGACACACAGACATACACATAGACACATACACAGAGGCACTGTTCCTTGGGTTTTTGTTGGTGGTGTTTGCTTTGGTTTTTTGTTTTGTGTTTTGTTTGTTTGTTTGTTTGTTTGTTTAAACTTAGGTTCACCCTCAGTGACACTGATATCCAATTCCTAGCACCTCTTATAGGTCAGTGTTCATTCAGCAGTTAAATTCCCTGTCTTCTTCACTTGAATCTCTCTCACTAGAAGTTCTCAGTTGAATATAGCAGCATATTATCACTGATCTACTCATCCCCCATTACTCCAATAATATCTTTGCCACCTTCCTTGGTATTTTGGAATCATACCTTCATTCATTCCACTCAATTCCTGTAGAAGTGTTTATTTCTCTTTGTGTCACTGGAGAGCTTATTTGCAATTTAGAGTGAGTGAAAATAGTTAACATAGTATTAAGAGACTCCTATGGTAAGTTTTTATATTACATTTGAAAACATAATTTTAAAGATATACAGGGTTCTATAATAAAGTCAAGTGGTAATGTGTTCATAAAGATGGTAACTGGTAACTCTCTCCCCAACTCCAAATCTAATGCTTTAGATGGACACAGAAACATTGCTCATGGGTGGAAAGAATACAGAGAAAAATTCTTTCATTATATGATTCAATCCCCCTAGGTATACACAATTCTTCCTTACCCATCTGCATGTTTCATGTAAGCCACATGTGGTTACTTCCCCCTAGCTGTAGTTGTGTCTTATTTTGCTCTAAGGTTTGCCTGTGTCTGCCACACTTTTCCTTCTTTTCCCCCACTTGAGATCCCACTCATCTTTGAAGATGGATTCAAAGCTCTTCCTTTATCCACTGAGTCAGAAGTGATTGCTCCATCTTCTGCACTCCTGCAGCATATCGAATTTCAATTTGTATAGTGACTTACTTATCAGTCACTCCCACCAGTAGCATCCTATGGGAGGGCAGACACTGAGGTGCTGCTGTGAGCTTAGCAGCCCATGAAGAGCAAGAATTTAAATCATGTTTCTGGAATAGATGAAAAATACAATTTCGACTTATTTTTCTTACCTTGCAGACAAAATAGCAGTTGGTGATTATATTTTATTTTCATTTTCTTAAAATCCATTACTCTAGAGGTTTGCACGTGAGGAAAAGTTAGCATTTTTCCCAATACAAATTAATGTGAAGAACTGAGGTCTCAAAACCATGTTCTTTCGCAATTATCCATTAATCAAAATTAATCAAAATCACAAGCGATAGCTATTTCTGAGTTTGGAGTAATTATATGTGTAACACTTCTTTAATGAATTTAAATTGAATATAAATTTATCTCTTAATAGATCATATTGGCGAATGAACTGTGCTTTGTTTCCCTGTAATACTTTGGTCACTCAGGCTCAAAATTTCAGCATCTTAACTGATGATTCAATAGTCTATCATTTTCTAAGGATCCCAGGAGCTTTGTCACTCAAACTTTTGTAGTAAAAATCAATGGGAAGGAACTGCAAATTGTGAGGAGGAATTATAATAGAAAAAGTCATATAATATTGCAAAATGAGGCGTTAGCTGAGCCTGCAGCTTAATTTATATTTATTAAGGGGAAATGGTACAATTTGAAACTCCATTTGTACGGGACACGTTCCCTCTTACAAACACCATAACCACAGCTGTTTTTAGGCAAAATGGTTTCAGTCACATTCTAACATCAGAAAACTCCTAGGCATCATGTTAGCAACCTTATGAAGAAGCAACTGATAAAGATGGAAACCTAAACCCTACTGTGCAGCAAAATTCTCTAAACAAACAAGAATAATGGTTATATAAATAAACTGAACCATTCAAAGATTTAACATATTTGAATGCTAGTTTTAAGACACAGAAAAGTCCTGGCTAAAAGCAAAACCCTTGAGGCACATGAACAGCAATGTAGAAGTCTGCAATTGAAGAATTCAAGAATGGCACTTTGAGGTTGCCAGAGCTTGCCAGAGCTTGAGTTATTAATGGCTACGCAGTCCTACTGTACAGAATGTTCAAATATTATCCTGTGGGAAGCATTGCTTCTAGGCTTACATTTGTATGAGTCATATCAGAGATATAAGCAACATCACAGTCAAGTCACAAAATACTTACATCACGCCTGGGAATTTCCTTATTTAATTATTAGCTCTTTTCCTTTTCTACAGGAATATCTGGTAGCCTCAAGTTTTAACCAAATAAGAAAAAGAAGCTGAACCAAAAATATACAGCACACACACCATGATCCTGTTTACTTATATTTAAACGACCATACATCATACTTCTCTAAATTTACCCAGTCATCGATGATTTTTAAGATCAATGTAGTTTTCCCTCTTTGGGATTTGGTATGATTCTGGTAAGTACAAAAGGTCCTCTTGAGTAAAACATGATGGATAATGGTAATATTATGTTTTGATATGAGTTATAGATCTTTACTACACAGCAATATTCAATGTATGCACATTTATTGATTTCCATAATCACCACTTATAATTTTCTATGTTTAAAAAAAAATAAAAAACAACACTTAACACTTCCTGAGGGAAAATATACTTGCAGAAAGTTCCTTAGTTGTCTTAAAAGGCTTGCTACATTGTGGACCAGTGCTGTTTTCTCTTTGCACGCTAGTACCTTGATTGATAGATAGATAGATAGATAGATAGATAGATAGATAGATAGATAGATAGATAGATAATATGAGATATATATGTATGTAGATAGATAATATAGATATAGATACAGATATAGATATCAGTATAGATATGAGTGATAAGCTATATTGCATTTAATCTAAAGTTATTGTGACCAAATCATGTTAGTCAAATGTCAAGCAATAATTTTAAACTAGAACTCATGGGAAATCATGATTTATATAAATACAGTAAGTTGAGAATGGATTAACCACCTAAGTTTATTTAGTAAGGTGGAGAGTATCATGGCTGTGTAAGGGCACCTGGGATTATTGAAGGAATCTGGTGGACAGTACAGAACTCATCACCAAGTTCACAGCTATCTGCAACCTTAGAACATGAATTTATTTTTAAAATAAGATCTTTGAAAATGTAACTAAAGTTCATGATTATATAGGAGTAGAAAAGTCTTAATTAATGGCTATTTTTAGAGAAAGTCTAGCTATGTAATCTAAACTCACTTTGTAGCTTAAGCTGGACTCCAATTTAACAATCTCCTTCCTCTAGCTCCTGTATACGGGGATTGGATATGTGCACCCATGTATATGGGGATTGGATATGTGCACCCATGTATACAGGGATTGGATATGTGCACCCATGTATACGGGGATTGGATATGTGCACCCATGTATACGGGGATTGGATATGTGCACCCATGTATACGGGGATTGGATATGTGCACCCATGTGTACCAGGTGTGCATCGCTTTGAACATGTCTTTGAGTTAAACTAGAATGACTTTTTACAAAGAAGAAGCAGAGAAGAAGAAAATGTGAACAGGGAGATAAGATTAGAGTTTTGTGGCCACAAGCCATGTGAGGCTCAGCCATCAGGTGCTACAAGACACCAGAAATAATTTTCCTTGGGGACGTCTGGAAGATAACTCTGCTAATTCAAACTCCTGGAGTTAAGATTTTAAAGAATAAATTGTTGTTGCCTTAAGTTGCCCAGTGTTTTGGTAATTGATAGTGGCTTCCCTAGAAAACTAATAGATGGGGGAAAAACAATGTGGAAAAGAAACATAATAAAGAATAAGAAAAGGCAAGTTGGAGTTCTATAAAAACAAAACAATGTTGTTGGACAAACTTGAATGATCCATTTGTTTCTCTAATTTTTAAAAACTTGTCTCATAATAATGTCTCTGTTTTAAAATGAATAGATGCTACTAGGCAAAATGAAATTGAGAAACAAATACCTAGAACACACAAATTCGATTGTATTTATCTGGAGGTGAAACATACACCGTTCAAAAAAATACTTGCACCAATTATGTCTGTATTTGTATTCTCAATTGTTGTTGTCAAACTTGAATGACCCGTATGGGTTAGAAACTAGAGAGGCAACAGTCATACCTAACAGCCATGAGAAATCAATGATACAGACAACCTTTGTAAGGCACTTTTGGAGAAAATTAAATTGAAGTTTTATCTAATAGATGAAAATGGGTTGTTAGAATATTATCTCTTATTTTTGGTTATGAGACTTCTCTTTTAAATAATTTCCTATATATTCAGAGAATCATAATGTCCATGACTTCACATTCTTTGAAAGATTACAGAACTTATTCAGGTCACTTCTAACAAATATAAACCACCTGCAGTTTTCCTCACCTGTGCATTAGTGGATTCTTCTTGCTATTTCTTTGAAACATACTTCAACGTTGATGTAAATTTGTTTCTAAGGACCTATGATACAATATTACTTTATGATATGGTCCTTTGTCTCTGAAAGCTACTTTAACTACTGTTCTGGCAGTTCCCAGACTCATAGGGTACATGTGCAGACTTGTTTAAAACAGGACTAGGGACTCTTAGAATGTCCTTATGCTCTAGAGCACCTCTTACAAACATGTTGAGGCTTGGATTCTAAAACCTCACACTGGCTTAACCACCTTCTGCACTTGACCTTTTTCTACCACATATTCTTTAAAAATATTTAACATTTTCAAGGCAAGCCTGTTCATAAGAATCTTCACATCAAGGTTTACACCTTCAGAATCCAAGTCAAGGCAAACTTCAGCCACCTACGATACAGAAAACAACTCCTGAATGAGTTTTTAATTTCTAATGTGTAATAAGACATTGAATTTTTAAAAATAAATTTGGATCTCAATTATTACAAAAGACTCATCAAATAAATCCTTCATATGAAACCTGAAGCTTATATATGCATAAGAGTTTTATTCATAAATAACGTTTGAGGATATAATTTATGCTAATTTCAAAACCCCAAAGTTGGGTTTCTTGGAATATTATTAATATATATTTAATTTGCTGAATTATCTATGTTTTGATTTATATTTTTCTCATGTTACTATAGTTAGTACTCATACAAGATATATTAATATATAATACATGTAAATCATACATTTGTAAGAATTAAGTATATGAGTCATAAAGATCAAATATAGTCTTTTTTGAGATTTATTTATTTCTGCTACATTTATATAAGTGTTAAGCAAGTATTGTTGTACACCTCATGCCTACAAAGGCTAAACAAAGGTATAAGATTTGCTGAAATTGTAATTACAGATGGTTGAGTGCCACCAGGCGGGTGCTTGGAATGAAACCTGTGTCCCCTACTAGAGCAAGAAGTAGCCTTCACCACTGAGACACACTCCAGTCTTCTAATCAGAAGAGTTTTCATTTTATTTTTCTTTGTTTTGGTTTTATCAAACCTTTTTTTTTTTATTATTATGGGAACAAGACAGAGGATGGGGAGGGGGTAAAAGGCAACATAGTCACGTGACAAATCCTGAGATATCAGAATCTGGAAACCAGCATCAGGGTACAGATCTGACTTTATTGCATAGCTGATAAGTTTATATAGTATTGGAGCCAATCCCAATCTCCTAAATCTTCATCCAGTCATATCTCACTACACTGTCACTGTGCTCCGATGAAAGCCCTACCTGATGCAGTAACTCATAAGGAGGAAGAGGTATCATTGTCACCTAGGATCTCCATGAAGAGAGAGAAGCAACCACCATCCTGGCCTGGGTTCCTTTTGCTGTCTCACCAGTATTTCCAGAAACCACCTTAGATCTCATGTCCTGTAAAGCAAATCAAGATTCTTGGAGGAGTCGCAGGAGCCTGTGGAGCCTAGCTCTCCATCCTGTTGACTTCCACATCCCGCACAGAAAATTGATTTTTTTTTCTTACACTATGTTCTGATTTTCCCTCTCCTTCAATTTCACTGAGACTCTTCTCACCTCCCATCTCACCCAAATTCACACACACCCTTTTTTTATTCTCTCTCATTAGAAAAATAGGCACCTAAAAGGGAAAAAAAATTAAAAAACAAAATAAAAACAAACAAACCTGAGCAGCACAAAACAAACAGGAAAAAAAAAAGGAGACACAAGAATCACATATTGATGCAGGGACACACACATTCTCACACACAGAGCAATCCCATAAAGACACAAAATCAGAAACCATAATACATAAGCCAAAGACCTTTTAAAGCATTGCGGTGAGAAAGAGGGCAATAATGATTATAAAGTAGAATCTGGCGGTGAACACAATTTACTTCATCTGTAACCATTTTAACTTTTATACAATAAATTTAAGCTCAAACTATGAATGGCTTATAGTTTTCACTTAATGGAGCTTTAATGATATCTATTACTTCTGCCTTACTCTAAGATATGCTAATTTAGGAGGAAAAAATAATACAGTGTTGTACAGCTGGTTAATAAAGCTCTGGACTTTTATGAAAAACTGGAAAGGAACTCAAATTATTAGCTGCTATGTTTTCCATTGTATTATAAATTAATGCATTGTTCAAGCATAGTGAATTTTTAAGATGTTATTAGAAGAATTGCTTATTTAGGAAGAAAATGTATTATAGTCAAAGATATTTTTTAAGTTTATAATATGTTATTAAATTCATATCTATACAACCTTAAAATGTTCTGTAAGTGTAACTGGCCCTGGCATATGTCACATATTTAGGAACAAAATGCTTATTCCCTAGTCTTGGAGGATGGGGACAGACCCAAACTCTTGTATATAGTGGTAGAATTTGGAAAATCACCTAGGATTTTCATCTTTTTTTCTAGCATGAAAGGAAGTTTGAATGACACAAATGGAAGTGGGTTTGGAAAGGAAGAAAAAGGTTCTTTTATAGCAATACTACAGTAATCTCTAGAAAATCGTTCTTATGTTGCTCTGCAGAATTCTGGTGTGGGAGACTCACAAGTCTCTCATTATGGTTGGCTGATAAAAGAATACCAAGACTGAATGGGACCTCAAGTTCCGTTTAGCCAGACCTCTTTTCTTTAGGTCATAAAAATTCTGAGAGATCACAGCCCATGTGCTTTATAGTCTATAAAATGTCAAGCGAACAGGAAAAAAAAATCAGCTTGTGATATCAGTATAAAATGCATTGACATGTGAGGGAGGACAATTTGAAAAGAAGGAAAACATTTGTGCAATGGAAATTTGACTCTGATGGGTATATTATGAAATGATCAAGCACTTCTTCAATAAAGCAAATGCTAAGATTTGAAGAAAAATATACTGTAATATCTGTTCAGTCATTCTCATCTGTTTTTGACCCCTAAATGAACACAAGATCAACAGATAGTTACTGAAAATGTCAAAGTTGAAGTCTATATGTCTGTCACTTACATATTGTATAATCATCACCTTGTATGGGCTATGTGAACACTTTTGCATATGAGTTTTACAATCAAGTTGAAATTGATCATATGGTTTGTGCCAACTTCTTGACAGGACAGTCGAAAGAGAGTCTTGGCTCACAAAGGAAAAATGATAAACGGATTACTATAGCAAAAACATTGAAGATTATTGTTAGGGGCCACATTAGCTTCTGAGACCCCCCATCTTGTATAAAGTCTCCATCTTGTACTGAACTGAATTCTAAGAAACAGCTAAATTCCCAGAAACAGCTTCTCACCCCTGGTGACTAGTATGAATTTAGACCACAATATCTCACTTTACACTTTGTTGGTCAGCACCCAGTCAGAATGGAAACCGAGTAGCAGCTAAAGAGGCTATAATTGGCTGGTCTTGATCCAGGCCAAGTTATCAAGAAAAGCCATCTGAGGTACTTGACAGGTAATATTCCACTGAAGACGCCAGATTTGAAAAACATGGTTGAAAACAAAACATAAAACATGCCTGTACTCAATTAGTTACCCCTACATCAATGTAATTTGTGGTTTGATTTTATATATATGCCTTCTTCTTCTTCTTTTTAATCTTTTTTTTTACATTCCAGATCTTTTCTTTCTTTTTCGTTTATTATAGATTTTCTTGATTTACATTTTAAATATTAGCCCCTTTCCTGATTTCCCCTCAGTAAACCTCCTATCCCCTCTGCCCCATCCCCTGTTCACCAATCCACCTACTCCTGCTTCCTGGTCCTGGCATTCCCCTTCACAGGTCCAAGGGTTTCTCCTCTCATTGATGAGAGTCTAGGCCATCCTCTGCTACATAAGTAGCTGGAGCCATGAGTCCCACTATATGTACTCTTTGGTTGGTGGTTTAGTCCCTGGAAGCTCTGGGGGTACTGGTTAGTTCATTTTGTTGTTCCTCCTATGGGTGTGAAAATTATTCCCCTCCTGGTCCACCCTCTGACTGTCCACATCCCATACCTTCTCTGTGTCCCCCAGCCTCCATGAGGATGTCCCCACCCTGCTACCATACCAGACCTCTAAACTCCCTGGGGCCTCCAGTCTCTTGAGAGTTAAGTGCATCTTCTCTGACTAAACCCAGACCAGCCCAGAAGTCCTCTGCTGTGTATGTGTTGAAGACCTCATATCAGCTAGTGTATGCTGTCTGGTTGTTGGTCCAGTGTGAGAGATCTCAGGAGTTCAGGTTAATTGAGACTGCTGGTCCTCCTACAGGGCCACCTTCCTCCTCAGCTTCTCCCAGATTTTCCCTAATTCTACCACAGGGGCCAGCAGCTTCTGTTCTTTGGTTGGGTGCAAATATCTGTGTCAGAGGGCAATAATGATAGGTACACACACAATTTTGAGTTGCATGCTTCTTGACTTCACTTGGAAAAGCCAAAGGAATCACATTTACTAGAACCTTTTTTTTTTTTTCAGAGCAAAGAAAATGTTCTTTCAATTTATTTAAATGATTTTGCTTCACAAAAAATATGAAGAGCTTTTTACTAGAACATTTATAAACAAAGAAATTAGTTAAATCCTGAATTCTAAAAAAAGAAAGAAGAAAACTTATCACAGAAATAAAAATATAGAGAGCTTTTCACAACACTAATGCAATACACACTCAGAATTTGCATTTTTGATACCTAGAGCCACTTGACTTATTTAATTTAAGCATATTTTTCTTTGGGGCTATAGGGTATAATTTAATCCCTTTTTCTGAAATTACAATGGCAGAGACAGAGCCAAATAAAAAGAAGTGGAATAAAGCAAGATTCTACACAGGATCATAGATATGTGCTGTGGTTATAGAAAATATCCAGCCTATTCATTTTCTAGAAATATTAAATATCATCCCATGGCTATTGATATGCAAGTTATTCAGCAGAGCCACTGGTTAAATGATAATGCATGCCATTGTAGTGCAAAGCTGAGAAGAAAAGAACATTGCAGGAACCCATAATCCATAATCCATAATCTCACTTCTGCCCTTTAAGGAAGTGTGTGTGTGTGTGTGTGTGTGTGTGTGTGTGTGTGTGTGTGTTGTGGGTCAGTATCACTGGTTTGAATGAATATCTAACATTTTTGGGTAGGTAATAACAGACTCACTCCTCATCAGATGCCCAGTGATGCATCAAAGTATAACTTGTTTGATGGCATAAAGGATGCCATGAAAGTCTAACTTGGACAATCAATTGTTTTTAGTTTTTGTTGTATTGGAGTTGCTTACAGGATTTTATGTGAAGGGTTAGTTAAAGAAGCAGAAGTAAATCGAGACAGATCATCACCAAAAGTCCATGTTACAATTGGTGACAGCTCCTGAAAGGTAGATCTCACTGTACACCTTGCAGTCAGCTCATTTGGTTACAAACCATGTTTTTCCACAGCAGTCTGAGCCTCCTTAGGTAGCTTTGCTTGTCTCTGTTTCTTCAACAATTTTAGACTGATCTGAACTTCTTCTGGGTAGCTTAACTGCTCTGAGAGTATCTTTCAGTCATCCTTCTAGTTTGTATAAGCTTGAGAATGGAGGGGCTTATTGAATTTGGTCAGTTTAAGGTAATTCCTGAGGTTTTTGAATTGTTTACTTCCTGAGTTTATCTGAAGGATAGAGTATTTCACTTCCTGTTAGAGCATCCTGCATTCCACTGTACCTTCCATAATAAAAAAAGATTGATCTCAGAAGAAATTGTTCCATAACAGAATGCCACTAAGAACCACATTAAGATGATAGCCCGGGTGGATTTAAGTGTGACATAGACACACTGAGATGTCTTAAAGTAACTTTCAGTAATGGATACTTTGGTTGCCTTATATTTAACACATCTCTTAACTTGTTCCAAGATGGAAGCTACTAGTGGTGTGAGCACACCTTCTGTTATCATCAAGTCTCATATCACTTTCAATAATCACTGGGCATCTGATGATACACAGTTTTGTGATGATGCAAAAGTTACATCAGATATACCTATGACAGATTTTGTCTTCTGTTCTTTGTATAAAACCAGGATTTGTTGAAGTTCTGCACATGCAAAGTGGGAAGTAGTAGAACCTAAAGTTATGATGATAGCAAAGTCAAGAATTCTCAGCTACATATAAGTGGATCAAAAGTGAAAAAGACACAATCAACTGGGTGCTTTTAGCTTCAACATTAGAAAATTGACAAGTATCTGCATTACAGAATAGCTTTCTGTTTAATGTCCAGGAGACATTTTTTTCTGAAAATGGTTATTGGTATATGAGGATATAAATTGAAAACAAAAATTCTAGGCCTGCTGCCATAAAGTTCTTCCTGGTGAAATGGCAGGATTGGATGCATGGTCCCTGGATACATCTGAACTGTGTAATCCTTCCAGTTCATCTGAGATTCTATGGTTTCACTATTAGATTTAATTTTTAGTAATTTAATTTAAAAATTTTGAATCTGAAGACAGATCTCTGCTTTACGCTCAAAGCCAGAAGCATTTCATCCTAGCAAATCAGTAAATAGCTAAGAAGAGGTTCCGCACCACCACGCAGTGTGCACTTTAGAGGCGGCTAGGCTACAGAAGTGCAGGCGAGGCATTAGAACATGGCCACAATCCCTGATATCTGAATGTTAAAACTTATTTCATTGCTATTGCTCATTTTACCCCAAATACATTTGTAAGATCCTATTAGGGTCATGCATGATATTTCTTCTGAGGCAGCATTGATTGTATATGGGACAAGTGGTCAAAACTCTTAAATTCCCATAATGGCAAAACAAAATACCTAAAAGGGCAAACCAATTATAAACCCTCCAAGACACAACATGGTTGTATGTGTCTTGTCAATGATTTATATATTTTGGACAATACCTAAAAGACAGAAAATTAATGAATATATAAGGAACATGAACAACTCAGAATTTTAATTCCTCCTATAAATGTCTGATTTTTTTACATGTTACTGCACACCTGTCTTCTTCATCCATTTCATAGAACAGTCCATTCATGATATTTTGAATTAACCAATTGAAGAAATGCAGAATCTAACCTAAGTGTCTAAAGAATTATTTCTGAAGAATAATGCTTCATGTTTATTACATTTATTTTGTGTGTGCATGTGTGTGTGTGTGTGTGTGTGTGTGTGTGTGTGTTTATGTATGCATACAATGCTATGTGAGTCTAGGTTAAAGAAAAACGTTTAGGAATCTGTTCTCTCCTTCTGCCATGTGACACTTGGGGATCATTGATAAGATCATGCTTGGTATCAATCACCTTTAACCCCTGAGACATCATACTGGTGCAAGCAAATAACTCATGCTACAGATGCCCATTTAAAAGCATAGGGAAATTGAAATACATCAGAAAATTTTACATGAAGGTTGTCAAAAACTTTTTTGGTATTGTTTCTTTCTTTTAGGAAAAATAATGACTCAGATGAATGCCAAGCCACTTTACCATGATGTTCAAATGACTCTTTAAGTTAGTTGGATTTGTCAAAATGTGTTTAAAACTGAATCTTGAATATTTTAATAAAATGTAAATACCCAAACACTATGGTATCACAGAGAAAAAGGAGATACTGAACCATACAGTGTCTCCCACAACTTGGTTTCTGGAGTTTCACTAGTTTGTAATTTTGTAAATAAATGGTGTAAGTATGGAAATTACATAAGCAAATAGCATCAGAAGAGGTTTGTAACAAAGATATGGCATTCAAATATGTCATCATCCTACCTCAAAAATTCATTTCACTTTATAATCTTATTGAACTATAGTTCACAGAAATTGTCCTTAAATAAATGAAGTAAAAACACAAGGAGGCTGGCACCTCCAAATGAAACTACAGAACAGGGATGGAGCTGGGTGACTGCTTGGTAACAAGGTCTTTTAATTCTCCTTTAGAAGAACAACAGAGGAATGTCCTTGAGACAGCAGAGCAGCTGATAGTCAGAAACCATGAAACTGTTCTGTTTTCCTAATTCGAAATCTATTCTGGAATGTGTAAACACAGCGAGAGTTCAGATTCTTCAACCGTCTCACTCCCCTGGCATTCTGAATGAATTGAACAGTTTCATGCTGGGGAATCCATGAAGCACCCTCCTGGAGTATCACTACTAAGATCTGAATCCTCCCATCTTCAGTCATTTATTTTTCTTTCCCCTCCCCTCCCCTCCCTTCCCCTCCCTTTTATTTTTTTTTTCTTTTCTTTCTGAGACAGGGTTTCTCTGTGTAGCCCTAGCTATCTTGGAACTCACTATGTAAATCAGATTGGCCTCCAATCCACACACCTTTCTTTGCTTGTCAGGAGCTGAGATTAAGGCATACCTCACCATACCTGGACATAGTTTGTCTTTGTAATCAGTAAACTCAAGAGGAAGTCTGAAGAACCCTGTAGAATGACATAGGGCAGTAACAACTAAGTCTTGCTGTAGTTTGCTCCCCACAGTTTCAAAAGCTTTAGCACCATTTTCTATATTTTTATAGCTTTCACCTGTTTTTATCAACAACCTATGTTTCAAAACCTCTAGAAGCCAGAGCTTCTCTTTATCCCAAAGGACAAAGATACATATATACCATAATGAACAAGACCTCTGTTTCTTTTTCCCAATTAAGTGGGACCATGACTTTTACACATAAATCTTGTCAATTCTGTGCAGAAAAATCACCTTGTATTTGTTCAGATTATCTTGGAAAAGTGTAAGCCAAAAGAGTCTGGATTACTAATTTGAATTCAAGTATGAAGAAAAGCTACCTGAGTCTTACAGTGTTTTCATTCTACTTTTAGAGAAAGGATTTAGAAATGACCAAAAATTGTCCTATAATGATTTACTTTGCTTTATGAGAAGCATTTTGTTTGAGCAGACAGTGCAGGAAGCTTGAAGTCAGAGCTGGAAATTAACCTCCATTTTATACTCAAAATATTCCACTTACCAGACAACTGATTTTGTTTTACCCCTTAAACACAGGATTATCTTTTGTTTTTGTTTTTAAGTTTTATAAAAGTCGGCTCAAAGTACTTAGTCCTCAAGTTGGTAATGATGCTCAACTGAGATGATACCACATAACAATTTATTTTTTAAATTTATTTCCTAGTCATAATTAAAACTCAAAGTATGAGTAGTATACTTAAGCTATTATAAACATCTGTCAACTGAAACATAACTTACTGAGTAATGCATATATACTATATATGCATATCTGTTGCGTATGTTTCTAACGAACATATTCCTAATGAACAAATATTACTTCAGCAGTGGGTAATGATAGGTGAGATAAAATAAAGAGTAATTTGTTATTGGAGATATATATGTCCAGCAATGTAAAAAAAAAAAATTCTGCTCAAAACAGAGGGATGGGAAATATAAAGAGCTGTGAAGAAACAGACATTTCCAGGAAAAACAAACAAACAAACAAAAACCAACCACACAGACCTGGAGATTTCTAGGTGACTCAATGAAAACCTTCAGAAGTGACAATCAGAGCTCCCTAAACACTTACCAACTTTAATATGTGAACAGAGATCATGAGGATCTTTTAGTAGAATTCATCCAGTAATATTAAAAAATCAACTTGATAAACACTGGAGGAAATCCTATGTATGTACAGGAGATTAGCAGAGTAGTAATCTGTGCATGGGACAAGTCATTCTGATGAAGAAACATTTCTAGTGTTCTCTAGTATGATGTAACTGGCTACAAATAATGAAATTCTTTTTAGGGAATGGCCAGTGCATCTATCAAACCTTAATAAGCAAGTATATGTCAGTGCCAACTATTTCTTGATTAAAAGTGGCTACCTGATATAAAATAACTGTATGAGCCTTTTCTATTTTTAACTATAACATCTTTTAGTAAAATTCAAAATACACTTTATTAAATGTCTGCATTTTGTTGTCTTAGGCCACTATAATAGCTAATGAGTTTTTCCCCACAGTAAATAAAACTGTTAATCAATGGTTAGCTGCTTACTTAAAATATTAGTAACCTTCAAAATTACTCTGTGTACATGAATATTCAGACCCTGAGGCAAGCATTACATTGTCTCCATCACTGAAAAATGCTTGTTAAATACATACACACACACACACACACACACACACACACACACACACACACACACACACGGGGGGGAGAGAGAGAGAGAAAGAGAGAGAGAGAGAGAGAGAGAGAGAGAGAGAGAGAGAGAGAGAGAGAAAACGGTAAGATACACTTTATTTTTTAGTTATTTAATATCTGTCTACTGGTTTCCAAGCTGATGCAACTGAATTATTCTAGAGTGCATAAAGTGTATAAAAATGGAGATAGAAAATCTATTTTAGTTTCCTGTAAATAACCGCCGTCGGTGATGACACTCCTCATTTATGTGTTATGATAACTCAGATGAATATAGTTTTCATGCAGTTGATCAAATTGCAGCTCCTTTAGTCCAGAGGAGGAATATTGTCACAGTTCAAGTTCAACTATAAAACTTAAAGACAAGGATGAATTTAGAAATGCTTCATTAGTGAGGGCCACAAGCAATTGCTCTTTTATACACTGTGTCCCTCATCTTTCTATTTTTACATTGGGCACAGTATTTCAGAATTTCTTAAGTGTTATTTTTTGTTTGTTTGTTTGTTTTGATAAAGGATCAAGAGACAGAGACTGAACAGAGACTGAGACAGAGAGACAGAAACAGAGAGACAGAGAAAGACAGAGACAGAGAAAGAAAGACAGGGACAGAAAGAAAGAAAGAAAGAAAAAAAAGAAAGATGATTCTTGTGTAGCCTAGAACAGGTTGTCCTCAAATTCCCTATAGAGTAGAGAGTATCTTAGAGTTTATAATCGTCCTGACTCCCAAGTATGAGAGATAGAGAGAGAGAGAGAGAGAGAGAGAGAGAGAAAGAGAGAGAGAGAGACAGAGAGAGAGAGATCCAGCTGGGCTTTATCTATACATCATTTGAAAGGTGGTTTTATATATATATATATATATATATATATATATATATATATATATATATATATATACTCAATAATTTTATGTACTTTTATTTCAACAAGCTGAACCTAAAAATACAATTATGGAGTAGAATTCAGATTTAACTATTTCACATAACATTTTCTTTGTTTAATACATATTGGTTTTAGTTTGCATGTGTATCTGTGTAATATGTGCATGCCTGCTGCTCCTAGGGTTCAGGAGAAGGAATGTAATTCCCTGGGAATGTAGTTATTGGTAAGGTTGCAAGCCATCATGTGGATGCTTGGAACTAAACCTGGGTCCTCTGCAAGAACAAATGCTACTAATCACTGAGTCAACATCCCAGGCCACGTGACAAAAAATTAAGTTATTTGCTGTCAACACTTTAGCTTGGAAGTTTCTAAATGTGTGGAGTGATTTCAATTTTTTTTAAATGAAGAATTTAGTAAGATTGCTTACCAATGCTTTATCACATCTGTCTCCACACAGAGACCAATGGACATGTGTTTATGTACTTTCTAGCATTGTTTTTACTAACAGTTGAAATAAACAAGTTTTAGCATGAAGAGTAACTTCAGCATAACCCAGCATACATATTCTAAAAAGAAAGAAATCCTCCTTAAGTACCATAATGCATAATTCCCAAGGAAACTAATTCAAGTTTTTAAAATATAATTTACAGCAAACATCAAATATCCTGACATGAATGCAATGTTCTTTGTAAGATACTTATTTTATTATTTATGTGTTATGTTCTATAACCAAGGGCAAATCTATTGATGAACATGAAGGTTTTTCTTTTTTCATTGAAGAGTTTAAGACAATCTCTAAACACTCAATAGCCTATACCTTCAGACATTACAGAGTCCCAACCAATATGAATAGCTAATAAAAGAGTGATACTTGTCAATCAATTAATCTATTAAATAATCTCACTTGAGGTTCTAATAGGTGATATGCATTGATATGTACTTTGTTTCATATATATGTATATATACACTTGCATATATACACATATAAATATATATGTATGTATATGCTTATATATGTACATATATACATATATGTGAAGCTTAGATTATATATGTGTGTATATATATATATATATATATATATATATATATATATATATATACATATATATAGTCATATGAAAGTTTAATTAGACTTAGGCTACACAATGACTAATGCTTCTCCCTGAAGCCATAGGACACCAAGAAAAACTTTCTCTGCTCTTTTTGGTTACTATGACAACCATGTGAGACCATTTGACTGAAGATACCATATGCTTTGGTCACAGGACATGAAGAAATCAAGTTGCTTGTTACCAGAAATCTTACTTTCTGTTAGCTAACTGTTATAGTACCATAAGATGTTTCGCAGACTGCAGAGAAGAAAACATTATAAACAGGCTTATATACTATAAACACTATGAATTATAATAATGACCTGAAATGTCAAGGCAAGTCCATGTGTACAAAGGTATCACAAATCTTAAATTATTAAGCAATTCTTCTGATTGCATTTGAAGACCGTAGCACAGGAGCAAAGACATGCGATATCATAAATATGGCCAAGAGACCATGGGTGGGAAACTCATAGGCTACCAGGGTTAATCACTATTATTGTGCCATTATCATCACAGATTTGGTTTGTTGTAAGAGTGATATTAAACTCAGAGTATGCATTTGGAAACACAAACATAAAGGGAGATGAAGATGATAAGAGCATTTTCTCAGGTAGTTCAGAGATATTTGTGTTTATGACAGGTGGTGTGGTTGAAAGGCTATGTAGGAAGCTGTTTAAAAAGAAATTGTAGCCATGTATCGATGAGCCATGGGGACTAAGAAAGTATTTAATAGATCAAAATCCAAGACTTAAGGCCTGGAAAAAAATCAAGGACTTCAGAAATAATATAGGATCTATGGCTCCTGTGCCTTTATGGCAATCAGAAGTCGCTTTCTTGCTTCTCAACTGCTTCATATCTTGCCACTTGCATTGTTTGATTACAAGTTCACTTGAATTGTTTTGGGTTATGTTACTACCTAAATTATGTCTGCAATTTGTGTCAAGTGACGTAACTGCCCAGGCTTAATTCCCTGTTTATACTACTTCACCTTCTTCACTGGACACTTAAGCAAGAAAACACCTAATAAATGGTGTTTCTAATGTGCTTACCAAGGGAGCCCTCTATGTACCTCTATGTACTTTATAGATTATTTCCAGTTTTTCTCCCTTAAATTTAGAGAAATGCCAAACCAATTTATGAATTTTTATTTATCTGTATATGTAGTATGACTGTGTTTATAGTGTATGTATATGCCTGGGTGTATGATGTCTATGTCTGTGCGTTTCGAGTGTATGTGTCTGTGTTTACGTGAGAAAGACTGAGACAGAGAGACGGACAGAAAGGCAGACAAACAGACAGATAGATATACAGACAGAGAGTATGTTCATGAATATTCAATATGCATGCCATGCTGCATATGTGAGAGTTAGAGGAGCATGAGATTTTAGTCATGGTTTTCTGTCTATTTGAGATAGGGTCTCTCTTTGTTGTTACCTGATACGCACGCCAGTCTCTGTGGCAAATTTCAGGAATTTATATGTCTCCATCTTTCATCTCATCATTGGACTGCTGAGACCGTAGATGTTCTATACCGTGTCTTGCTTTATGTTATATTCCTGTGATCATAACTAAGGCTGTGGAACAACTGGAATGTAAATAAATAAAATAAAATAATCTGTATAATATGAAAATATAAACAGTAAAAAGGGGCAATGATACATCTCATAGATTGGAAAATTGCTAAATTTTTCAATAAAAATATAAACTTACATATTATATTTTGTTACATTTTATGTGGAGAATGATCTCACAGAATAGCAAATAACTTTATTTTTATAATAACAAAAGATATTCCTTTATTTTGATTTTTTATTTATTTATGAATTTATTTACAATATGAATATTATAAATATGAGGTTATAAGAAAAGTATCTTTCATGAACTTTGAATATATTAGTTTATTTATAGGAACTAGTAGCATCTTATCTTTTTAAATATCATTTTCTCTATTTTTTTTTGTTGTTGTTATAAAGTCATTTTGAGAGGTAAATAACTTGGCCGGCCTGAGCACATCAGATTATATGAGTACAGTTAGCAAAGAATACAGAAATTGACTTTATAATCAATGTTATGATCTAGATAGGAAATTCACTTCAAAGGCTCATGTACTTAGGGACTTAGTCACCAGATAGTGACTTTGTTTTGGAGGAAGTGGGGTTATAGAAACTTTGGCTTGTAGACTGCAGCTAGAGAAAGTGCTTACAAGTGAGCAGTCCTTGAGGATTACAGCCCAGGCCTACTTCTCATCCCCTTTCCTCTTGTTTGTATTATTAGATATGAGCAGTGAGAAGCAGCATGCTTCATGTCCTAGTCAGGGTTTCTATTCCTGGACAAAACATCATGACCAAGAAGCAATTTGGGGAGGAAAGGGTTTATTCAGCTTACACTTTCCACATTGCTGTTGATCACCAAAGGATGTCAGGACTGGAACTCAAGCAGGTCAGGAAGCAGAGCTGATGCAGAGAGGCCGTGGAGGGATGTTCTTTATTGGCTTGATTCCCCTGGCCTGCTCAGCTTGCTTTCTTATAGAACCCAAGATCACCAGCCCAGAAATGGTACCACCTACAAGAGGCCCTTCCCCCTTGATCACTAATTGAGGAAATGCCCCACAGCTGGATCTCATGGAGGCACTTCCCCAACTGAAGCTCCTTTCTCCGTGATAACTCCAGCCTGTATCAAATTGACACACAAAACCAGCCAGTGCACTTCACCATACAAATCCACAGGCTATCATGGTTTACATACCATGATGTACCACTTCAAATCATGAACTACAAAAACCTTCCTTCCTTGTGTGGCTTTAAGTCAGGTATTTGATCACAGTGGCAGAAAAGTAACTAACACAGTTGCTATACATTTTATGCACTGGCCACATGAAGCTTTAGGATGCTTTATAGAATTCTCTATAAGGTTGTTTGTTAACTCTTAGATGTTATGTTACCATCTATCTAAATGTTGTTTATTATTATTAAAAAATAATAAGAGTACAACTGTAGGCATTGGTATGAATTGGGAATCTGACAAATATCCATAGCTCATTCTGTGTGATGCCATATATACATACTTTGCTTATATTACTGATACAGAATTTCTCTGAATTGCAACACAACAATGATTAAAAATGCTTGAATTTCCACTACTACTAGAGTACAGAATTATTGCTGGACAGTAGAAAGATAGAATCAGGGGATCCACCTAGAACAGAATGGATAAACACATTCACTATCAAGTGTTCATTTGAAGCAAGCAGTTATTTTGAATAAGCACCAGGCAGAAAAAGAGCATGTTTAAATCTGCCACTAATCCACAGACTTTATCAACCCAAAACTAGAAACAGGAAAAAGGGAGGACACAGCCAGATTCAGGTAGCAGACTAGAAGACATAAATATTATGGCAGCAGCTAGAGAAAACTAACAACCTGTGTGACTATTGTGAAGGAAATGATACCTGCACTCCTCTGCTTTGTCTCCTGTGTTCTGATCATAAAAATAGTTAAAGTGATAGTTCATTAAATTTCTACGTTAAGAAAACATAGAGAATTGTCTTCTGCTTAAGAAGGCTCCTTGAAAGAAGCCAAAACCATACCGTGGAAAAATAAAACATTTTCAGCTAGTCTAATTGGGGTCTGCATGTAGAAGAATTCAAATTGATGCATTTTTATTTCCTTGTACAAATCTCAAGTCCAAGTGGATCAAGGACCTCCACATAAAACCAGATATGCTGAATTGAATAGAAGATAAAGTGGAAAAGAGCCTCAAATACACCAGAGCAGGGGGAATTTTCCTGAACAGAACACCAATAGGTCAGAATCTAATTGGCAAATGGGACCTTGTGAAACTGAAAAGCTTCTGTAAGGCAAAGGACACTGTAAGTAGGACAAAATGGGAGCCTAGAGATTGGGAAAAGATCTTATTAACCCTACATCTGATAGAGGGCTAATATCCAAAATACATGAAGAACTCAAGAAGTTAGACTCCAGAAAAACAAATAACCCCACTAAAAATGGGGTACATATCCAAAACAAGAATTCTCAACTGAGGAATCTTGAATGACTGAGAACCACCTAAAGAAATGTTCAACATCTTTAGTCATCATGGAAATGCAAATCAAAATGACTCTGAGATTCTACCTTACACCAATCAGAATGGCTAAGATCAAAAACTCAGGGGGCAGCTCATGTTGGCGAGGATGGAGAGAAAGAGGAACACTCCTCCACTGCTGGTGGGATTACAAGCTGCTACAACCACTTTATAAATAAATTTATCAGTTCCTCAGAAAATTGAAAATAGTTCTACCTGAAGACCCAGTTATACCACTATTGTTCGTATACCTGAAACTGCTCCAACATATAACAGGGACACATTTTATCCTTACCTCTATTTCCAAATATGGTATGTGGAATGGGAAAAAGGTTTGATAAGTGTTTGACTTAATATCTATGTGGCTTATATATCAAGTCATACAATAAAAGAGACATTAAAAATGATTTCCACCCATTCTACAAATGATATATAAGTAACTTTTGTATAATAGCAAAGGTTAAGTTTCACAAATATGTGTGTGTGTGTATATATATATATATATATATATATATATATATATATATATATCATTACCTTATTCCTAATACTATGTGGAAAATGATATTTACTAAATGGCTTGGAATTAGAAAAGTATGAGCTGGATTCAGAAACTGAAAGATCCATCTGAACAAAGGGCAGGTAAACAGATATGGAGATGGGTTAGCTGTACACAGAGATCAGTGTATTGACAGGCAATTGTCAGACTTGACTGGATATAAGGCATTCTAAGCAGTCACAAATCTCACAGAAGCCAAACAAGTGACAGAGACTCAGTAGATGCATTTGAATTTCTGAGACAAATGTTTCTCACACCAGCCAACAAATTGGAGCTCAGTGCCTGCATATTATTAGTGAGAAGTACCACTCTAGACAGACAGGAGATCTCTGCACTAAACAAGCCAGAGATTACAGTACTAGATTATTCTGAGGTAGACAAGGTAGACAATCAGTAAGATAGACTACTAGATAGATGGTAGAGCATGAGATTAGAAAATTCAAGAGGAAATGGGGTTTTAGCAAAAAATGTGAATTAGGTAAAATTGTAGTTCCAATAAAAGCAATACTGATGGAATTAAGACATCATAGCCAACTAAGAGGTACGGATCATGCAGCTATGCTCCCCAAACGAGTACTAATAAATAATACTCCCCCAACACACACACACACACACACACACACACACACACACACACACACAGAGAGAGAGAGAGAGAGAGAGAGAGAGAGAGAGAGATGGGTTAGGGGCTACTTATAGATATTAGTCCTGAGGTTAGTGGTATAATAAATATTAGCAAAAAGAAGTAAGCTTTGTGCTATGCAGAAGACTGTATGCAGAGTCTTATATTATGCATCATCTTAAAAGTTGGGAGGACAAGTTGCAACAAAGAGGAGATTTGACTGGACTCTCACTTCCAGGTTAAACAGAGTGAGTGTTTGAATGCACTTAAATCATGAGCAGGGTTGCTTCGAGGGCCTGTCATTATGTGGTCTAAACTTAACATTACAGAGTCTTGATTGAGAGCAATGGCAAATTTTTGAAACATAAAAGGAGATTTCACAACTTAAAAACCAAGGGAAATGTCAACGATAAATCCTCAGTAACCTTGACAAGCATCAATTACAGCGGAAGTCTGCTTCAGATTCTAAAAGTAAATGTGTTTAATGCAGTGGATTGATTGGCTTCATCACTTAGATAACTGGGATAGTCACTTTTTTATTCCTATTTAATATAAAAGTGAAAATATGATCTTTTGTTCTTATCTATTTTAAACTTTATCTTATTTTTGAGAGTTTTATTCATGATTGTAGTGTTTACATTATTTCTCGTTCGATTTTTCTCTACTACCCTATCCATACTTTCTGTCAAATCATTGAGTTCCCTTAAAAAGAATTGAGCTGTACTAGAGAACAGTTAAAATTTTGAAAAGAAATTTAAAATTCCAGTAAAATTAAGAATGGATGTGCTGACACCAAACCCAGACACTACTGAAGATGCCAAGAAGTGCTTACTGACAGGAGCCAGGTATAGCTGTGCCCTGAGAGGTTGTGCTAGATTCTGACCAATACAGAGGCAGATGTACACAGCCAAACATTGGACTGAGAACAGTGACCCCTTACTGGCTTTTTTGTGTCAACTTGACTCAAGCTGGAGTTATCACAGAGAAAGGAACTTCAGTTGAGAAAATGCCTCCATGAGATCCAACTGTAAGGCATATTCTCAATTAGTGATCAAGGGGGAAAGGCCTCTTGTGGGTGGGACCATCTCTGGGCTGGTAGTCTTGGGTTCTATAAAATAACAGGCTGAGCAAGCCGGGGCAAGCAAGCCAGTATATTACATCCCTTCATGGCTTCTGCATCAGCTCCTGCTTTCTGACCTGCTTGAGTTCCAGTCCTGACTTCCTTGGTGATGAACAGCAGTATGGAAGTGTAAGCTGAATAAACCCTTTCCTCCCCAACTTGCTTCTTGGTCATGATGTTTGTGCAGTAAAGGAAACCTTGAGTAAGACAGACCCCAATGGAGAAGTTAGGGAAGGACTGTAGGAGTTGAACTAGTTTGCAACCCCACAGGAAGAACAACAATATCAAACAATCAGATTCCGAAAAGATCCCAGAGACTAAACCACCAACCAAAGAGTACACAGGGGGTACCCATAGCTCCAGATGGATATGTAGCAAAGGATTGCTTTATCTTGCATCTCTGGGAGGGGAGACCCTTGGTCCTGTGGAGGTTTGATGACCCAGGAGAGGGGAACACTAGGGTGCAGAGGCAGAAGTGGGTGGGTGGGTGGGTGGGTGTGGGAGCACTCTCATAGAGGCAGGTGGAGAAAGGAGGGGATTGGGGGCTTGTGGAGGGGAAACTGGGAAGGGGGATAACATTTGAAATGTAAATAAACAAAATAACCAATTAAAAAAAAAAAGAATGGATGACTAGTAATATTCTTTAGAGGATTTTTGCATTCCTGAGAAAAATAATTTACTCCAAGTTTAGCATAAAGAAAAATAGATATTCAAAAAGATGTTTCAGAAATTGGCCTTTGTCCTTTTCTTACTTACAATGTATTTCACAAGCATCTGGGGGGAGACCCATAGCATACATACTAAAATATCTCAAAATTTATAAGACACAAAGTTAGAAGAAAAAGCTGACGGGATAAAAGAAAAGTAATAAAGTAAAAATATAATATTGGATTGATGTAATCCAGTTTCTCCCAGAGGGTGATGCTTGAAAGTAGCTTATGGGGAAATATTTGGCTCTTTTAAGTGACCATAAGTTTAATACAAGTTGACATTCTGAGGTGGCAGCTCGAAAACTCAATGCAATTCGTGCCTGTAAGAAGACTATGAAATCTTAATACTGGAAATAATAAACTCACTGGACTTCTAGGTCAACCAAGAGTCAAAATAGGGACTTTTCTAATAGATTGATGAAGTAGGTGTATAATTTTAAAGTATGCATATGAAATATAAATTGCTTGTGTTCTACATGACCTAAAACTGAAATGCCCAGTAGTAAGTTGGATACAAAATACTATATGTAGCATACATAAAGTTAACAGGGTATATCTGAAAGTCTTCAGAGGAAAAAATAATGAAACAGTTGCTCTCCCTGAAGAAATAAAGAATATTACATCTTCCCTCTCATCCTTATTGCAATACTATTCACAATTGCCAAGTTATTCAATCAAACTGTGCCCTTCAAGGGACAAGTGAATAGGTCACAGATGTTATTGATAGAAAAACTTTCCTTACATGCATAAGGCTAGAGTTTAATCCTCAGAACTGTGATATAAAAAAAAAAAAAAAGAAGTAGCTCACAAACTCTAGATGAATGCAAAAAAAAATGCATCATTTATACTCACAGTGTGAGGTTTTCTGGTATAATCATAATTAGGCTATCTCATCATTTATAGCAGCAGAGTGAATATGCTAATATGATATGATTGTTTTGGTTGTAGTAAGTCATAAATAGAAAGACAAATACTACTCTCCCTCTCTCATATGAAGAATCTGAAAATGTTGATCTCATAAAATTAGAGAACGAAGTGGTTGTTGCCAGAGAGTGGACGGTAGGGATTGGAGAGCGCTGTCAGTGAAGTTGCCCAGAGGATCCATGAAGAGAGTAAGACTGGCAGATTAAATTCAAGAGACCTTCTGTACAGTGTTGCAAGTTAAGATGAGGGTGTATTAGTAAAGTACAGTGGATCTTACCTTCTTTCACCTCAAAGGGTTTATTATGTAAATCAACAGATTTGTCCCTTTCTATTATGATGTGTAAGTTAATCCATAAACCTGACTTTGTAAATTCAGAAATAAACATGTTTAAATAAAAGAATAGAATTTGGGCCTTAAAATTATCCAGTCTCTGCTGATTTTTTTCTAGTTTTTTTTAAATCCTAATTTTTTTGTGAGTACCAAATGCAAGTTGTATTACACTCATATCATTTCACCCTTCCCTCTGTACCATTCCCCCCATTCTCCCACCATTTTCTTGTATATATGATATCTTCTATAATTATGTGCACACATATACATGTATATTAATATTTATGTATAATATTCAATTAATGTAATTAATGTTATATATTTGTTTATATAGTATATAATTGCTTATATATTTACATATACACATATATACACTCCATCTCATATATATATATATATATATATATATATATATATATATATATATATATATATCAGCAGGAGAGGATAGATAGATAGATAGATAGATAGATAGATAGATAGATAGATAGATGATAGATAGATAGACAGGTATTAGAAAGACAGCCCCTTTACTGTCACTCATAATTACTTGTGTTTAAGACTGTCTTAGTCATGGTTTTTATTCCTGGACAAAACATCATTATCAAGAAGCAAGTTGGGGAGGAAAGGGTTTATTCAGCTCACACTTCTACATTGCTGTTTATCACCAAAGGAAGTCAGGACTGGAACACAAGCATGTCAGGAAGCAGGAGCTGATGCAGAGGCCATGGAGGGATGTTCCTTACTGGCTTGCTTCCCCTGGCTTGCTCAGCCTGCTCTCTTATAGAACCCAAGACAACAGCCCAGTGATGGTACCACCCACAAGGGGCCCTCCCCCCTTGATCACTAATTGAAAAAATGCCTTACAGCTGGATCGCATGGAGGCAACTTCTCAACTAAAGCTTCTTTCTCTGTGATAACTCCAGCCTGTGTCAAGTTGATACAAAACCAACTAGCAGAAGGACTGACAAGTTGTGATTGGATTAATTATCTGAATATTCCTTCCTGAGAAAACTGGTTCTTTTTTTCTCTCAGCAATCATTGACTATCGATAAGGAGTCTAAGTTTGGAGTCCTGTCAAATTTTCCAATCCCTGTTGCAAGGTTAACTGGTATGGTCATTGTACAGGTCTTGTTCGGGTAACCATATTGCTAAGATTTCCTGGGTATAAACAACCCTACACAGCTATTACTCTGATCTTCAGGCTCTTACAATATTTCCTTCCTCTCTTCCATCATGTTCCCTGAGCCTTAAGTATAAGACTTACATTGTAGATGTACCAATTATAGTTGAATTCACATCTGCTGAATTCTTAAGTTCAACTTTTTCTGAAAAAAAGAAAGCTAACAAAAGGAATGGGAAAACATTTCCTTAGTTATGTTTTCTGCTTAATTCCTAAATATAACAAACAACTAAATCAAAGGTCATTATCTGCCAACTAGAAGGTCCTAATATATCAGAAGAAACCATAAAGTTTCTAAGAAAAACAAACTAGAATTCTTACATAGTTTCAGAGACAGAAAAAAATAAATCAAACTTTGAGAACCTAAGGTAAATAAAAAGCTGGTAGTTTTGTTATTTTGAGGTTAAGAAAATAGGTCAGGAATTGTGAACATCTGTATTGCTACATCAAAATACATCCAAAGCCATGGATAGTGCTGTATTAACTGGGAAATTTTTCTCAGATGCAAATATTTCCCCTTCCTTCAATATCTTAAGCCACATTTGGTCCCTCCAACTAGCAATATCAGTTCTGCTCACAAGGTTACTTTCAAAGTTCATCTGAACTAGGCATATAAAAGAAAGAAAATACATTCATGAATATATATATATATGTCTTGGCAGTATTTAGAGAAGGCATAACATTCAAGGAAAGGCAAGAAAACATCACAGCCATTTGCTTTCAATGGCCAATCTTACAGATGGTGGTGAAGCTGAGCATTTATACTAAAAATAAAGGGTGGTGGTGATGATGATCCTTATTCATCATTAGTGAAAACCACAAACTTTTTCATGAATTGTTTTAAAAGTTGGTGAATTTATGCATTTGTTTGAGCCTCAGTTTCTCTTACTTACAATTGCCATTTTTCAATAGCTAGCCTGAAATTTTAAAAATGATTTATTTATTATAAATGTATTTATTATAAAATATTGTAACACTTTAGACATTGATAGTTGAGCATTGATTGCTAAGCACTTGCTAGGACAAGTCTAGATTGGCTTTGGAAGAGAGCTTGTTTTGAAATTTTCCAAAATTTTTAAAGCCAGCAGTTGGAATATATCCACTCTTATACATCAACTTACAGGCCAAGCTGACACTAAAATTGATCCCTTTGACTTCAATTTATCTAAAGTTTAATGAGAATTCATTTAGGAAAAGAATAAATGAGGATGGCATTCCACTGGGCATGGTTTTCTTATTCCTTGAGGTTGAGTTTAGATAAAAATACTATTCATTTGCTGAGGATTTTTACCCACTAGTTGAGGAAGACAGAGTCTATGTGATTGTACCTTCAATGCATCCTTTCACTTATTTCAAGCTAAACTTGAATTGTGTAAATTAAACTCAGAAGCATTCTTGTCCATCATTTTAATCTTCATGACTTTAAACCAAAACTACTTAGACATGGAACAACCCCAGCATGAATATGTACTGCCTTCCTGAACAAAATGAACATGTTTCTTTTCTTTTATAAAAATGCATCTTTGTAAATATCGTGCCTGTTGCAAGCATTACATTCTTGCGTATGATTTTACAGGTTGCCTGTGCTTGTTTTGGTTTTGTGCTCATAAAGATGCACACTCACTGCCTTCAAGTATAAATAGTTTCCTTCTCAGATTTATAGTTTATTAAAATAGGATATCGAAAAAATAATAGGAAAAGGAGTTATATGCTGACCTCAAGCCCTGACACCCAAGTACTATGAGGATGTACACTTACAAGACATACTGTCCACATACCCAGCCTCTCTACTACTGGAGAAAATCAAAAAGCCCACATCTCTGAGTTAACACAACTCACCACACAGAACCTACATCAACTACCTGAAAACCAGAGGAGCCAAATACTGAACTGCCCCCTAACTAACCCCAAACTCCCAAGATCTGCTATTTCTACTCCTGGGTTTGACATAATTTATTCAGCATAGAACAACTAGACCTGGAGGACCAAAGCAGAAGACAGCAGAGGAGAGAATCAGGAAGGAGTATGATGACCATTACATATCATCCTTTCAGGGAGACAGTCGTGTGCTCTCAAAAATGTATGGGCAGAAACTGAAACTCTCAATACAAATCTCACTAAAGAAAACAGTTATCGACCCTTTTATAACATAATCTGTCCCAAACATTGTACATGCCTACCCTGGAAAAGGAAAGGTGACTTGAGCAAAATCCAAGAAGCACATGACTAAGAAACTATCTCAGAAGAATCAAGAAATACCATCAAAAAACTCAATCAGTCTCTACTCACCAAAAGGTAATTTCACAGTATCAAACCCCAAAGAGAAGGACCTGAAGGAATGTCCAGTCAAAAGAAAGAAAAGGTCTCAAGCCTAGGGAAAGAGATGCCCATCTAAGTAAAGAGGCCTAGAGGACTCCAAAAGATCCAGAAAACAAAGTTCCCCATGACATTATTACATTAAAATATTAAAAACACAGAGTAAAGGAAAGTTTTGCAAGAGAGAAAAGATGGTCACTTATAAAGACCATCTTAGCTTGTCTGAATAACTCTTGATTTTTCAAGAGAAATGGTTGGAATTTTCAAATTTCAGCAGTTAACACAGAGAAGCCTAAAGAAATGTATTCCAAGATCTGAAAGACCACAATGGTCAACTCAAATATTGTGCCCAGCAAAAATTTTCCATGAAAATAGAAGGATAAAACAAATCTTCGATGATAAGATTGAAGAAGTTAATGACCACTAAGCCAACTCAACAGAGGACACTAGAAGGAACTCTTCAGTCAGCAAAGAGGAATAAACACACCCAAGAATGCACAGGGAACAAATACAGGGTTCAAGGATAGCTAATCAAAAGAAGACTAAGAAAACATCACAAAATCAGTAAAAATAACAGGAATTGATATATATTTTCAATAATAACTATAACAATAGTGGAGTTAATGTTCCAATTAAAAGACACAGTAGCAAATTTTATTAAAAAACAGAATCTATCATTTTATTGCCCTCAAAATACACCACACACACATGTGTATATCCTGGAGAAGATGTGCGCATGAGTGTGCTCTAACTATATATCCTTGTACCCATAGATAACTGTAGTTCTGACATGTCCATCAAAGAATCTTCTTAGTGTAGAGAGAAGAAACACTAGAGAGTCACAACTGATTACAATGGAAAGAATAAATGTCTGTAAGTAAGGTACTCAGCTCAAATAGAAATATCTACAATAAAACCCCTATAATGAAAGGCCACAGAGTATCCCAGGAGAGGTCTTAGAAGCACTGTAAGAGTCAGAGGCCCAGAATGCATGCTGTGGTACAGTACCCTCAATGAAATCTCAACTGTGTGGCTGCTTTAACAAGACCTATATAAGGACCACACCAGTCAACATACCAGCACTGATGTGGGAAATTTTACAGGGTCTTCATCTCTACATTAAGTGCTCCAACAGTTGGTGGCTGCTTTGGGGAGGAGAATCAGTTTGCTTCAAAGACAAGTTCCTGAAATATTATCCGGCCCAATACACAACACGAAAACTATAGAGAAAGACATCATGAATTTGAGAGGGAGTATCAGTGTGCATGAAGCATGGAAGAGGCTAAAGGGAAGAGAGAATGGGATAAAATTATGTTAATATAATATTTGGGTATGAAATTATCAAAAACAAATGAATAGAAAATTCTATTTAAAATCAGCAGTTAAATGCATTGTAATGGTATTGTACAATAGTGCTCAAACGATTAAAACAAAATAAAATGTAATGGTGGTTTATGTTCAGATATGGTTGCTCATAAAACTCTAATCTTAGACTGCAAAATGTAGAAGTGAGAAATATTAATACTACTGTCTAAGTAGAAATATTCAAAAATGTGTCTGATCTGAAGGCTTTAAGCTCTATTTCCTACCTTGGTTTTTATAAATTACTGACATAGCATTTGTGCGTGTAATCATAGCTTTTAGAGAGTAAAAGGGTCATGACAGGCAACATTCCTTTTATTACTGTCTCATCACATACTCTAACCACATCATTTCCTTGACTAGCTGTTCTGTTTGGTGCTAAATCACAACACCAAGGACATCGCTGTCCCAGGTGTGCAGAGAGAGCTCATTTATCTGCTATGCTGCTGCATTTGAATACATAATAGTGTCCCTTTCTCTTCTGTTCTATTGTTTTCCCTCCTCGAGGAATACCTCAGAACTCTAAAGTTTAGGAATAACAGTTTTTTCATTTAATATTCTTGATATTCTACTGGGGAAACATGCACAAAGCACGTGGGTTTGGATTAAGAAACTAAGATTCAAAATTCAATTTTGCTCCTCTTTTGGGCAATAAAATGTCGCTGAAATGCTTAAAAAACTACAATATTTATGAGAGGGTTGCTGTGTCTCACATGTGATGCATGAAAGCTATCAGTGTCTAGTCTAAGGATTGGCATAGTATAGTTATTACCTAATAATCAGAAACATATACTAGGAAAACTGAGGTGACATTCTGCCTTTGCCTATGTAGCTTCCATTTCTCTCATTTTGTAACAGTCTATATTTTAATTATAGTTTACATCTTATGACAGAAACTCCCTACTTATCAATTATCACCTTATGAGATGCTTTGCTGTTGTGAATAAGACACTGCAAACATCCCTGGGGTATTCATTCTAAAATAAACAGCTATTTAATATGAAGAATCTTATGAAGCAGTATGTTCATATTACTGTAGGGCTTTCTGTAATCAATTAACAATGATTATTTAGTCCATCTTGCCTGGTGCTGTATAAAGTCCCTGAGGAAGAAATGAACAGACGTTTGTTCTCTCCAATAAACCATTGAGTTTATTGGATTTACACACAGGAACATAAGTAAGGAGTTACTTTCAGGAACATAAGTGGTCTGAATACTAGTGCACAACTCAGAAGCCCACTTCCCACCCTCCCTGGTAATAACTCATGAATCCCATGAGTTCTCTGCACATCTTGTAGGTAGTTTGTGTACTTGGAGATTCTTCCTATAATTATTAATTGGTTTTATAATATGGAGGAAGAAACAATGGATTTTGTAAATTTCAGGAGCTTCCTAAGCTTTGTAATTCTCACTATCCTCCTGGCCCTTAGAAATCACACTTCTCCCCTGTGTGGGTACTGTCTCCATTTATAAAAAATAGCTACAGTGAACATATTCTTACTTTGTATAAGGATGCACATCTAAAGGATTCAGAAAATACTGTGCCAAAAGAAAGACTGACATTACTGTCAAAAGGCAGGCATCAAACCAAAGAAAGGATATTAAGTGTAATGTCAGTCTTTCTTTGGGCACAGTATAAAATCTAATATATATATATATAAAGTTATTTTGGGAATCTAATACTTAAATAGGAAAATTGACCACGCCAATATATAGACAGAGCAGATAAAATGCACAGACCTCTGCCATTCAAGTGTAAATACCCAATACTCACTGGGAAATGGGTAGCAATAAACTTCTATTGGTTTAAATTCATAGAAGTTACTGTGCCCAGCATTAATTTATGTTTTGAGTAATTTCTTACTAAAGAATATAACAATTGAACTCACACTCCTTTTGCATCAGTCTAAGTATAGTTTACCTAACCTTAATGAGTTCTTTAAAGTTATGCTTAAATAATTTCAAATGGAATTGATTTTGAGATCTTTTAACAATAACCACCTTAGGCTTATAAAGAAGCCAGGCTGGCCATTATACAACCAAAATCTCATAACTTGCATTGAATGATACCATCCCTCATGCCATTCACAGTATAGGTTCTATTGAACAAACACAGTGAGCAATCTCTTCTAATGTCTGCAACTTTCTTTCTTTGCTAGGTTGCTTGACATAACAGCAGTGTAGATTATAGATGTTGATCCAAGGGATGTGCAAAGACTTTTGTTTTGATACAGAGAAAACAGCTATATACTGCTGTTCAAAATATGCCCTTATTCTAAATGCTTATCTTTCAATTTTTTTTTTAATTTCAGAAAACAAAGACCTTGATGCGGTCATTTAGCTCAAGATGTACTACAATGTGATTATTATAGGTTATTTTGCATCAGTTATACCTCTGTTGTATATATTTTAAGAACTTAACTAGCTCAAATCAAGAAAAGATCAGTGGTGAGAGGTGAATATTTAAAAGTACATTATCAAATTAGTTAGAGTGCTATAACAAATGACTTAATTAAAGTCTTGGACAACAACAGTCTGAGAGTCTACCAGCCAAAACACATCTGTGCTTGTTCAGTGCTCAACAAGAAATTAACTAAGAATAAATTAAATGTTAATGTATGCAAGTATATGCTTGGTAAAGGCTAAATAGTTATCATACTCGAAAACACCTACAGAATAATAGCACATATTGATATGAAATGTGTAATTTTAATTATCTTATTGTAAGCATTGTTAAATATTCTATATTTTAGAAAAATACTTTTCTATCAGTATATATTCTTACATAAAATTACTCTTATTTAATTGTTTTAATTAGGTGAGTTTTTTTCTATTTGTATATAATGCATTTTTTCTCTCCTCCCACAACTTTCTCTTGCCCCCCCCATTTACTCCTGATATTCTGTCTTCCTGGCTTGTTCTCTTTCTTTTAGAAGTCATTCTTGCCTTTTGATTGCAGTAGTCACAGCTGTTGTGTGTTTACAATTTTCTTAGACACGTCACACCCCAGGAGAGGGCATTTTACATTATTCTGCCTAATATATTGCTCTGATTGTCAGTAAAATGAAAGGCAGCAAATGCTGATAAGGATGTGGGAAAAGGGGAACCCTTAATCACAGTTGTTGGGAATATAAACTGGTACAGTCATTATGAAAATCAGTGCAGAGGTTTCTTTAAAACTAAAACTGACCCAGATGTTCCACTCTTAACCATAAATCCAAAGGACCCTCTCTATTCCATGACAGAGATAGCCGAACATACATGTTTATTGCTATACTATAGACAATAGCTTGAAAATTGAACCAGCCTAGGTTTCTATCACTTGATGAGTGCCTGATGAAAATACGGTACATATATGCCACAGAACTGTACTCAGAACTAAACAAAGTAAAAATATAACATAGGAAGGAAAATGGGTGAAACCAGAAAATATACTGAGTGAAGTAACCTGGACCCCAAGAAACAAATATTCTCCATCATATGTGTGTTTTTAGATGAATATTTTTATTTTCTGTGTTTATGTTGGAGAGAGTATCTACCTGGACAAGTAGCAAAGAATAGATGCCTGAAGGAAGCAGTGAGAGAACCGAAGGGGAGAGGATGATAAACATGTGGTGTGTGGAAATAGATGTGGGATGGGAAGCTGGAGGTAGAAATTTAAATGGGAATAGAGGGGAACACTCAGGGAAAGTGGTGGTGAAAGCAAGGACAACCAAAACTAAACACATTTGAAATGTAAATAAAATATCTAAGAAAAAAAATTATTTCAAAACTGTATAGGAACCCGTTAGCTTGTAGGAAAACTGAAACTTGTGCTTATTTGCTTGATTTATTTTTAAAGCAGGTTGCACAGGGTTTCCTTGAATGGAAGGAAAATGGTACCCACCAGAAATTGTAGATTATTAAACAAAGGCATGTGGTGCCCATTTTAAGACATTCCCCCCTATGAGTTGTTTGCCAAAGAATCAGTAAAGGCCTCCAAGACAATAGAAGATATTACAAGTGTTTTGGGGCTGTCCTGTAGAAGCAAATTCTAAGACTCTGGTGATAAAAAGAATACATGCTTTGAAAACAGATACAGAGAAATCAATCTGGAACAGACATAGAAACTTCCCTGGTGGCATCCACAGATGGGGGGTGTTTGGCAAAAGGATAGAAGAGAAAAATCATCAAAAATCTAGCCAAGTTGTCAGCCCCGTGTACTACAAGATTGACCTGCATAACAAGATATACTCACTCGAGGAATAGTGGTATGCCTGATTTTGAGGTAACCAACAGTCAATTTGACCTTAAACCTATTCCCTGAGAATGAATTTACATCATTTAAAGTGAGTCAAAAGCTGATGAAGAATCTATGGAAGAAGCTGCTCCTGATGTTTTTTCCTAAATGGGAATGAGTTTAAACTGCCTTCTAAGTACTTATGTTTATGCCCAAAGTCTGGTGAAGCTCTCGTTCTAAGGCAGAGAAGATGCTTTTGGCCGTGTAAAATGGTGAAATCAGAGGCTCATATAACTCATCCAAGTGCTGAGAATAAAGACCATGTAAGTGTTTGGTCCTGTACAGAAAATGTTACAGTAGCTAATGCATTTTTTTTCTGATTCTGGAGTTTACACAGGATATGGATGCTTTGCATCTGGGGATGAATGTTGGATGAACTTCAGTGAAGAGCATGTTCCTTGCATGTGTGAGACCTTGAGTTCAATACCCATCACCACACAGGTACAAAAAGAGTAATGTACAAGTCCACAAAATAATAATTTAAATAGTAATTAAGCATAAGGATACTCATTGTAGTGAATGGTGTTGAAAATTAACTATTCTTGAAAACTGGGGGCAATATTTATAAACACGTGTTCACATAGATCTCTTACAGTACTAATCCAGGGATGACTGATCAAAGAAATAAAGTTAGAACAAATCATCCCAGCTTACAAATGTACTCATTGTGGGGTCCTGGGAGAGTTGCTTCAGGTATCTGAATGTCACAGTCCTCACACAATAGATATCATGGCCTTACCCATGCTAGTTAGCATAGATAAATGAGTCAACAACTGTGAAAGACCCAAAGGAGCTCCACAAATACAGTGAACATTGGTGTGTGTGTGTGTGTGTGTGTGTGTGTGTGTGTGTGTGTTAGATGAAAGCCTACATATTGAGAGGTTAGTGAATTAAAAATGAAATGGGATTAACTTCCATGTGTTTATAGAATGTGATACCGCAGACCATAATTGAGGAGGAGATCCAGTTATGAAATTTCTCAATATTAGTAGGGAGAGAAGCTTCCTAATTTAGTCCCAGCTAATTAAACCAAAGAGAAAAATAAGAAAGAGAAGCATCTGAACAAAGTGAAAGATAAGGAATAAATTGTCCAAGACTGATGCTTGCAATTTGGATATACTGGCAACAAGTTGGCCTTCTGCCTAGCTGAACATTATAGGGAATAAAACCTACTGTACCAAAGCCAAACATAGCAAAGAGTTTGGGCAGTCATTCCTAATAAGATACAAAGACTGGGTAAGTGCTAGAAGCTACATTAGGAAGCTACCACTGAACGTCCTAGACATTTGCTAGTAGCCAGGTATGAACTAGTAATATATTAACTGAGGCTGGAGACTTGTTCTACCCACAACCCTGCTATAGCCACAAATCTTGTGACCAAAGTGTTGATTGTGGCATAGGGTTGGGTTGTCTTATTCAAGGGGATCAGAAAATTATCAACTCCAGAGTTAATGCATAATTCAAGAAGTCGTTCTATCCTGACAAATTCTTTTGTGCTACCCTGGAGTGTAAGAGACGTTGGGAAAATGGTCCATCTGTAGCTCTTGTGCCTGTGAGCTCCCTCTTATGTATTTACTGTCTTTTGGCTTGCCCTTGTTTACGTGATGTAGTTTTTAAAAAGTCCCAAAATCTTATATCTTCCATCAGTTAGGAAAATATTAAAATGTTGGAGACACAGACTTCCTACCGCTAGGCTAATAGTATTCTAGTCCATGGCCATCTACAGATTAGAGTAAAACCTCAGGAAGCTTCAGTTATGCCACAGTTTGCTCACTATTGCTGTGGCCAGGGCAACTTTTAGAAGGGTTTATTTGGGTATGTGAGTTCTAGAAGATAAAAGTCCATCATTGTGGGAATCATGGAAAAAGCAAGGGAAAGGTATGGTAGTGGGAGCACGAAATTGAGAACTCACATCTTAAACTACAATCATGAAGGACCGAGAGTGAGCTGAAAATCGCTCATGTTTTCAAGTTCTCAAAGTCCATCTCTACTGAAGTGTATTTCTCAACAAGGCTATGCTTCCAGAACCTCTTAATGCAGTGCTACAAACTAGGGACCAAGTGTCCAAATACATGAGTCTACGCAGGGCAGGACAGTATCATTCAGATATTACAGATCTTAAGTGCAAAAAAAGCTTTCTAAGAAATTGGACTTGATTAGAAACTGCAAAGTCACAGAACTTTTAATACCTACAAGAAATAAAAGGGGGTATGGAAAAATAAGGGTGAGAAGGACAAAGTCAAACTAAGGTCCTATGTGAGGAAAGTCTCTAAAATGAAGAAGACTTGATGAAATTCTATATCTGGTAGCTTTTCAACTTGAATTTGTGATTTAACTTTAATTTAACTTGAATTCTTATAGGGCATGCCAATCCGAAGGACAGGAATGATTCGTTGGGAATGAAGTTTCAGCCTGTGTGTGCTGTATGAGTTTACTCATCCACTAATCTTTTCATGCAACAAATAATTTTTGAACTCTTGTGTTAGTCATCATGGTTTTTTGTTTGTTTGTTTGTTTGTTTTTTGGTTTTTCGAGACAGGGTTTCTCTGCTTAGTCCTGGCTGTCCTGGAACTCACTTTGTAGACCAGGCTGGCCTCGAACTCAGAAATCCGCCTGCCTCTGCCTCCCGAGTGCTGGGATTAAAGGCGTGCGCCACCACACCCGGCAGTCATCGTGTTCTTTAGTGCAGGCAATGGAATATGTGAAGGCCACTTTATTTTAAAGACAATACAAATAATAATTTAGCGTTTGTGTCTGCATGCACATGCATGCACACATGTCCACATACCCACCATGTGACAGATGATAATAAATGGAAAAGATGAAATCTGACTAAAAGCATAAGGAGAGCTCTGCTATTTAAAGTGCAGGAGACAGTCTCTGAAGAGTTCCCACTGGAAATGTAAATTTTAGGGAAAGTTCTTTAAGAAAACATAGAATTTATTATGTTCTGAGTTAAAGAAATAGGTACAAATAGAAAGTGACTGAAGAGTAGAAGCTTCATTGAGTAGAAAGTGAGATACAAGAACTGGGGCAGGGATTATGGAGAAGGGCAGGTGATGTCAGACCCTGTGTGCCATGCTGGGGACTGGCTTTCCTTTGAGTGACAAGACCAGTCATCAGATGATTTTAAGGAAGAGAACTGGATACCTGTCATATTATGAATTTCAGAAAAAAACATAAACAAAAACAAAACAAAACAACAACAAAAATGTAGGGTTTGTGTAATTGCTAAGTTATGGGTTAAGGACTGTGGAAGTTCTGCTTCTGGAGGTGTCCAAAACCACAAGGGGGAGCTCTGGAGGCGATGAGCAGTCCATGATTTTGGTAATGGTTTATATGTAGTTAACAGGCTTTGATGTTAGATTAATAGGGTAATGTACTGATGTTTGTAAATACCGAAAAATCAGAAAGCGCGCGCGCGCGCGCGCGCGCACACACACACACACACACACACACACACACACACACACATATGGAAAGGGACAGCAGAAAGAGAGGGAGGGAGGGAGGGAGGGAGGGAGGGAGGGAGGGAGGGAAGGGGGAGGGAAGGAGGGAGGGGGCTGTCTTTTAACAGAATTGTCTTGGTTCTCACAATTGTTTAATCCCATTTTCCAGAGTTTCCTGAGCCTTTGGCATAGGGGTTAGATAGTAAATGTATCAATTAGGGTTGGGTACTGCCCCCCATCAGGCATTCTTTGAATTTTAAGCAGATATGTATTTATTTAATGTTCTCTGCTACAGAAGGAGGCTTCTTTGATGTGGACTGAGAGTTAGAATTAACTATAATGAGATTGGACTTAGAGGATTTGATGGGTCCGAAAGAGGGGTAGAAATTTTACAAACACAGTGATCATATATGATAGTCTCAAACAAAATCATTTTTTTAAAAAAAATCACTAATTATATTTTTATAAAAGAACTACCCACCATAATGAAGCTGAATTAATGAATTTTATATGAAATGAGAGAACCCATGTCAAAAATTAGGGTAGATAGAAACACAGTGAGAAAGACACTTGGAGTCAACCACAGGCCTCCACTCATATGCATGTACATTATACCTTCGCCCTCCACACACACTGTATAAAACATGTTTCAAAATACATAATTTCAAATGAGAAAGAAAATGCAATGCATTATTCCATCCTTTAGAAAAGAATATATATATATATATATATATATATATATATATATATATATATATATATAAAAGAAATAAACTTCTACTCCTGTGGTTGTCTTGATAACAGCTCAGTCAACGCTTCTGGAGGTATATGGCCCATTGTCCTGTCACATGTGACACCTTTAGAAAGGCATCTGAGTTGGAGGTTTTATAGGCACTGCCTAGACCTCAAAACCTGGAGAAACAGGACCTACCCTGAAGTCACATGTAGCCTCCAGAATTCAGACCTGCCCCCATTGAGGCACGGCTTCCAGGCCACTTCCAGCTAGGCTGGCTCCTTTTGTTATGCAACTACTGTGTCCCACCTCCTATGCTGCTGCTGCCCTGCCCAGAACTGCCCCCAGGAAGAAGGCCTCCTGGACAGCGACTCTAGGTGGCTCCACAAGCTCACGCTCGCCAACATGGAGCCAGGTACCCTGGGAATGGGATGGCATGGATTACCCTTTTCCACTCTCTTTTAACCAAGAAAGATTTTTAAGTAAAGAAGCAGACATGTTTTGACTGGAGAACTGACTCAGTGTTTTATTTTTTCTCTCCCAGCTAGCCCAAATGATCCCCAGTCCGCCTCCAAGGGGACCCAGGTTTTGTGGGGCACCGCTGGTCGGATCCCATCATTCACAGATTCTTCACTTCCATAAGCTTGTTTGATTAATCACTTTCCAGCCAATGTCATCAGGTACATGAAAGTGGATAGTAGCATGGATTCACTCCTGGTCTTTGTGGGAAGAATGAACTAAATGTGTTGAGGTCTGAAATTTTATGGACTAGGAACCCTACAATCACCCAAGCAGGATATCGTTAGGAAAATGACCCACTATTGAAATGCTAATGGTCACCCACAAATATTACATCCTGCATGAATCATGTAGAAACAGTGCATTTTAGTAGGAAACAGGTTGCTTATTCAGGGAATATATATTATTTTCATATGTCTATGTTGAGTAGTGCATACTAGAGAGATGTGATGAGAAAATTAAGTAATTCATTTCAAAATAGCATGAGAGTATATAGGTTTCTAACACCCATCCTACAAAGATTATTTGAAATACACTTAAAGACCTATGTACAGAAGTCTTCTTTTTTTTTTCTTTTTTTCCTTATTACTTTAGTTAATCATTATCCCATTAACATTACACTAACTGTATGTGCATATAATTTTAAACAGTGTATGATATGATTTATCAATTCTTACATTACATGCAGATATAATAATTTATATATTTTTCCCTTTTTGATATTTTATTTTGAAAAATGTTCTCTGTTTTTATGTAAGTCCAATATCTTCATTTAAAAAGCTACATAGTGAGGCTGGAGATATGGTTGAGGAGTTAAGAGCATTTGTTCTTTTTGAAGAAGACATGGTCCACTTCCAAGTGCCCACATAGTGTCTCCCAACTGTATATTACTCCAGTTCCATGGGATCTGGTTCCCTTTTCTTTTCTTTTCTTGACTTCTGGCACCATGTAGTACACATATATTCCTGCAGGTAAAACACACATGCATGTACAATAAAAAAAATACCTTAAACACCAAATAAATAAAATGTTGTATAAAAATTCAATGTTTATATTTTCTCAATGAAAAACTATTCAACCTCAAAAAAGAAGAGAATTCCATCATTAGTGAAATCATGGATAAACTATAGTTTGTACTGTCATGTAAAATAAACCAGAAAAAGACATTTGCCATGTGATCTCATAGGTGGTAAAACATGAAACTCATAGGAACAAAATGTAGATTGCTGGTTAGTAGGAGCTGGGGTCAGGAAGAGAATACAATGACATCAACCAAAGTCTATAAAATTTCTCTTTGGAAGAACTACATGATTAATGGTACAACATGGCGACTGCAGTTGGAATAACATCTGGTATGCTTGAAAATACTCAGAAGATGACAGAAAATGACTTCTCAGCACAAATAACATGATCACAGAAAGCCATGCTAACAATAGCTTCATTCACAGCATACATTTCCTTTTAAAGATCTGGTTGTATCTCATAAAATATACAACATGTACTTGTCAAAGATAAAAATTAAATGCTGAAATGCTACATAGTACTTTATTACTGAAACAAGACACCTTTCCTGCTTATTGCTTCACCAAAGAAGTATTTTGGATGTTTTAAGGTCTAAAAAAAAAAAAAAAACTAAAGATGCAACCTTGTAAGTTTCTAAGTGTCTCCTTCTACATTTGGCAATAGGTTATCTAGGGAAATAGCTGGCTGTGGAATCACTGTGCCTAAGGATATTGGATCTTTTCATTAACTAGAATCTGCTAAATGAAGAGGCATTTAGACTTATCCTCAGTAGAAGAAAACTCTTGAAGGATGTTGAAGTAGAGCCTCAGAATGATCAAATTATGTCTCAGAACTCTGTCAGCATATGAAGACTTACTTAGAGACGGGTGAAGATAGGAGACTTGACCCAGGCAGGGCTCAAGGGAGATGGGAATGTAAGGAGAGAGAAGTGCCAGAGATGGTGACTTTGGCCTAAGTGCCCATGGGAGTTTCCCGAGATGATCTCTGAGTCTCTTCACATACAGATAGGCAAATTATCATTTTTTTTTAATTTCTTCACATACTTACCAACTACTTTTGTTTTGGATGTGTGACATATATTATGGTGTTTAAAAATTCTGTTCTTCAAGTCAGTGGGCTAAATTGGAATCTCTTTAGGATGTGTAATTCCTCCTGTGTCTGCTTCTAATTTATGTGATTTAGAGGTAATATTAATACTCACCTCTGTGCATAACCATTAGTGTTTATAGAGGGGGATATATAAAGAGCATACAGAGCAGGAAGAGAGTGCATCCATGCCACAGGTGAGAGCAAGCAGCTGTTACATTAATACCTAAGTCGACTCAGAATCTGGTGATAGCAAATGCCCCACCCCTCCAAAGACATGAAGACAAAGAAAAAATTGAATAACTACTGATTCTTCCCTAGAAATTAGTGGATTTGCCATTTGAAACTGCTCGCTCTAGTGTCCCATGCTGCCTGATGGTTTGTCCTTTGATGCCAGCACATTTCTCTCTTCTTTCAACTTGAATAAGGTAGACTGAGGAGAGAAGGGGGAAATTTGGCTTTAGTTCAAGCAATCTTTCTCTTTAGGTCTCATTTCATCTTAATTGAATCAGTAATCTTTTGTTCAAGATATAATGTATATATGGTTTAAATTTTAAAATAGATATTTGTGGGGGTCTTGGGGGGGGGGTTGAATTGATGATTACTAAACTTTAGAAAAGGCCAGAGCCTATAGGAATTATAAAATGCTGCTCCTTTCCTCTAACCAAATAAAGGGGAAACGGTGTACACAAGTGGACATGTACTTCAAGCATTACAGGTGATAGACCCTGCACAGTCATGTGAATTTAGAGTTTATGAAAATTCATTTGAACATATTTAGGTGGCCCAGGGTTTACAAGTTGGGCATATATATTTGGAGTAAGATGAGCCACCTAAATATTGCCAGTAATTTAGATACCGTTTAAAGAAACAGGGGGTATATACAAAATGGAAGCATGCTTCAGTCATATGAAGTAAATAATACTTTTTTCTAGTGAGTAAAATAAACTAACAAACTAAGAAATATGATTTTATATTTATAATTTTCCCAAATAAGTCAATTTGTTTAGAATTAGATATTTTATTTGCACTTGTTCACTTTGGAAATTTAATAATTAGTGATGACGCACATGATTTATTTCATTGGTATAAGTATCAAATGAAATTTTATTTTAATTTTGATAAATTTTGATGGAAATAC
>LR754074.1:58006-94456 GCA_902729485.2 Mus minutoides
TGTGTGTGTGTGTGTGTGTGTGTGTGTGTGTGTGTGTGTGTGTGTAGTTATATAACTATAGCTATAGTTATAGTTGTTATAGTTATATAATTATGGGATTTTATGAAGTCATTGGACTTCGGGTGCCAGTGTGATATCAGAGAGAAAGCATTAAGAGTTGAGATTAAGAAGTTGTCTAAGCTGGTAACTTGCTTGCCTTCCTTTCAGGAGGAACTTACAGTGCCAACACTCACAGCAAAGATGAACATGGTGAGGTATATCTGTAAGTCCAGAGCTGTGACAACAGAGATGGGCAGTCTAGTTGAGACACAGAGCTTCAAGTTCAGGATCAGACCATATCAAAATAAGTAAGATAGTGCGAGCTTAAAATGAAAGATAAAAGAAATATAACTCAAGTCAATCTATGACCTCACTCTATGTTATATATGTGACCTAGCATACACAAAAGAAACACACATACATAAACTCACATCAAAAATAATAAAAGAAAAGAAGATAACTATTGGGTATTAGATGTTAAAAATAACAGAGGGAGTGATATCCCTTTTCAGTTACAACTATAATATTGATTCATAACTCATTGTTCATTAATACCTCTTAGCATCAAAGCATATTATGATAGTCAAAGTTAATTATCCCACCAAGCTATCAACTTCTAAAACACAGTTTTAAGTAGCCAATTATCTCACTCAGTAAAAAACATAAAAGTTTTAATACACTTTTGGAATGAATTAGCCCCATATCGATAAGTGTTTGGGATAAATAAAATGCAAACAGATTTGTCACAGATGATTCCCTTTCTAGCATGCACCTACCCTACCATCTGGAAGTCTTTGCTCTGAATCCTTTTCCATTTCTGTCATCTTCCCCAACAATATGAAAAAACAATTATTATTGTTCAAGTAATAAGAAAGCTAACTTATTTTTCCAATCCAAATAAGTGGGACTAAATCTCTTGTATGTACAGAGTGGTGTTTTCATGACTCTTTATGCAAAGGTCTAATGCCTTGGTTGCAATCTGTGTCCACATCATGTGTATCTGAGGACTATGTCTCATTTGTGCCCTGGTTTGTCGCACTGTGTTTGTATGTTAGTCTATCCTTTATATTTGTTCTTCACATTACTAGCCGTCAATACGCAGGTGCAAAGCTATAAGCATGGTAGTCACGTGTTTTAAAGCTTTGAATTTCAGCCCCTTCCACTTAAGAGGTTTACTGAGACACTAATAGCTGTTATGCCAGGATATGTCTGGATATGCCAGTGTGCACTGTACACTAAGCTAGCTCGTGCATTAGCTTCTACGAAATTCTCTTCTGTCTGACTCCCCTTTTGTCTGCAGGTTTATTGCCTGAGAAAAATACAATGCGAGCAAATTTGTCACAGATGCATCCCCATTACCAGTATGGAATAATCCAGCCATGTGAAAGCCTTTGCTCTGTATTTTACTCAATTTAATCATTGTCCCCAACAATATAAAGAACAATGAATATTATTCAGATAATGAGAAGGCTGACATTTTTTTTAGTGATCCAAATAAGTGGAGTTCATTTTCTGGGATTGCAAATATGCACAATTATATCTTGATTTTTCAGTGGGTTCCAAGGATCAAACTCGAGTCAGCAGAGCAGCACAGTCCGTATCTTTACCCAGTAAGACATCTTCTTGACCCCTTAGTTTCCAGTTTTATCTTCAATTAGTTTGCTATTCCTTTCTCTTCTATATTTTTATTACATAATAGAGGTTATTGTGTTTTCTTATCTACACAAATTCCTCCTATTTTTAGTATTCTTGTGCATGAATCTCTCTTATGAGTCCATTTTCTAAAACTTCACCTTCACTGCCATTTATGAGTCTCTCCTTTAGTTCCATAGGATGGGCATCTTTTGTTCTCCCTCGTCTTATAATTCCTTAGTCATTTTGTGGCTTATAATCTGTCTCTGTTTTTCTAGTGTCTATGTGTTATGCTTTTCTGTTTGGTGATGACAATGAATAATTCTACATAGTTTATCCTACTTTGCCCATTATTAATTTTCCTCAAAGAATCTACCATTTGTGTAAAACTAAATACTATCATATCTGTCTTTGTGACACTGATGTGATCATCAAGAGGAGGTAGGAAGAAGACAGAGGATTCAGGTAACAAAAGAGACACACTCTAGATAAGTGGATACTGTGGTATGGGGCTTGTGTCCCTTTCAAAATTCACATTTCAGGTAGTAAAACAAACTGTCCTCATTCTGCTTATTTCTTTGCTGTATATACTGTACAGTAACATGATGGCATTAGTGTGTTTTATTTCATAAGTATCTAACTGTAGAAATTTCCATAAATTAATTCAAATGGGAGCTAGCTTTTATTATTCTATAAGTGTTTCAGAAAGCATTAACAGTAAGTGAGTGTTCATAGAAAATACATATTCATTTTAGCCATTTAATATATTATAATAACAAATATAAGCAGTACACAATGATATACCTATACCGAATAAACCTTTTAGCTGCAAACACTATAATTGTTAAGTGATTAGCATGAAATATACATAAAGTATGGTACTTAATAGTTCCATTCTAGCCCCTTTCTAGAATCTAGAATCCATTAATATTGGGATGATCTTGGGTATGTGGTGATAAGCTTTATTAATTCAAAATTTAACCAAAGGACAGTTAAATTTCTTAATTACAAATGTTGCTCTTACATTCCCAAGTGTGGATTGGAGAGCTTTTGCTTTTAATTAGAAAATGCTTCCGTCAGTATTCTAGCTCCTGCCTAGCATACTTCACTCTATGTTTAACATTTCTTTGTTTAATTATTCTTTCATTCAGTCCTTCATTTATGTGTACAGAGCCACATATGCCATATTTCACATGTGGATGTCTAAAGAACAAATTGGAGCAGTTAACTTTTTCTTTTTTATTTCACTCTGTAAGTCCATGGAGTTGAATTCATGCCCTCAGTCTTGGTGGCAAGCACCTCTACCTGCTAACACATCTCATGGACACATGCTGAATATTTTTAGGTGAAAAGTCTCATTTGAAACAGTAGAGGCTCTTAGGTGTTGTACTGGCTGGTTTTGTGTGTCAACTTGATACAAGCTGGAGTTATCAGAAAGGAGCCTCCCTTGAGGAAATACCTCCATGAGATCCAGCTGTAAGGCATTTTCTCAATTAGGGATCAAGGATGGAAGGGGGGCATTTTCTCAATTAGGGATCAAGGATGGGAGGGGGGCCCATTGGGGGTGGTGCCATCCCTGGTCTGGTAGTCCTGCATTCTATAAGAAAGCAAGCTGAGCAAGCCACAGGAAGAAACAATCTAGTAAGCAGCATCCCTCCATGACCTCTGCATCAGCTCCTGCCTCCAGGTTCTTGACCTGTTTGAGTTCCAGTCCTGACTTCCTTCGGTGAGGAACAGCAATGTGGAAGTATAAGCTGAATAAACCCTTTCCTCCCCAATTTGCTTCTTGGTCTGTGCAGGAATACAATCTCTGACTAAGACAGGTATGATCCTCATAATTGCAAATAAAAGAAAGGATAGAAGGAAACACGGTGTATAAGGCATATTGTTTCTTGCTTCCATAGTCTCACCCTCCTATATATCTATGGTTAGGAAAGCTTTCCTACTAATCTAGGCAAAAGGGATTTTGTTTTGTTTTGTTTTGTTTTGTTTTTTGTTTATAAACTCTTGTCACAAATGTTCATCGGGAATCACAGTTAATCAGACATCAGATTAGAATTCCACCTCCCCAAATGTACTCAATAGTATCATCAAAGCAGTATGGAACTTCAGTTACTCTCCTTCTCCCAGCTAGAAAAGGAAAATGGAGACCCAGTTGAAACTGTACTGTATGAATCCTTTAAGCCTTTAAGTCTGCATCCAATGTCTCTATGATAGTCATTGTTCAATTTATGAATCGTTTTAATTGCAATAATTTTTTTTCACTTTGCCTTTGTGTAATCTAAAATACTTCCTTAAGAAAGCAAAATTTGCAGACTGAGCATCCTTTTTAGGTTGATTTTTTTTTTCATGATCTAATAAAGTAGAATTTATTAGTAAACCAGGTATTTTTATTTATAGTCAGGACAGACTGTTTGACTAAGAAATATAGATTAGCAACTATTCTCTGGGGCAGTATTCTTGAGTATATCAGGCATCAAATAGAAGCAGTAACTGAGTACAGCCCTAATGCACAGCTGATATAAATGGAGATGTGCCAGAGCTATCAAAAATAACCAGATTTTAAAGGGTTTGTGTAAAGACTTCAGTTTTACATTGCTTACATGATAAATGATTTTAGATATGTTGAATAACATGAAATATATCATCAAAATTGCTTTCAACTGCTTCATTTATTTTTTCACTGCCGTGATTTGTAAAATCTTCAAACTATGTGTGCAGATTGCATGGCATTTCTTGGGGTGTCTCCTGAGTTCTCTGATATACTGATAGTCTATGAAAAGTTAAACTGGAAGGTATAATGCCATCATAATTTGGTGGATGAAGACCTAAAATCTCCAATTACTCATTTACTCCCAAGAATTCGATTTTGCGAGAAAGCAATCTATAAGTGAGTAACAGAAAAAGCCTCAGGACTCCACAAATATAACATGATGACTGCTGGGAAAGAGCCCTGGAGAAAATAGAGACCAAGCCAGTACAGTATCATTGTTCTTAGAGATAGAGGCGTGGTAGGTTCATACTGTAAGCCAATCACCCAATATGAAAAGCACTGAGGGACAGATAAAACATACACAAAGGGACAGTTTTCAAAAGGAAGGTTCCAAACTGAATTAGAAAGCTAGTTTAATTCTAGAAAACTTTTTTTTTTCATCATATGGGTCAAGTCACACAGTCCTCTTAACTGCCAGTACGGCCTCATTCCAGAGCACGTTTTACATGTAAGGATTCGCCACTGTTCATCCATTTGCTGACAAGTAGAGCATCAGTACATTTTGTAGATAGTAATATTCTAATGTGAGTTAAAGCCAGTGCTCATAAAGTATTCACTGTCCTTTTCTGAAGCACTTCAAAATATGGGCATTTACTTCCCCCCAAGTACCTTGCTGATGTAAATACTATGCAGTCATTTATAGAGTTGGGCCATCGGAACCTCCACTAGACCAATGAATCATTTAAGAATCATTTGGTTGTAGAGAAGGTCCCAAGTACTATGTTACTATGTGACTTAAATTCTATCTCATTTCAAAGCCACAGTTCTTTAGCATCCCAGAATACTAAATTGAAGATTCACAGGGAGGGCAGAGTAACCTGATATTCAACACCTCTTCGTCTGTCTCTCCATTCTTTTCTGCTCCGTTTGATAAGATGATTATAAACCTCGAGGCCAGAAATAAAATCTGATTATTTGTTCTGAATGTCTGACTCCCTCCAGAATAAGCATGCTGAAATTCTCAGGTGAACACTGATGTTGCGAAGAGGGTGAGGTTACTCTAGAACAGACTAGCCCCTGAAAGCACAGCCCTCATAAACGGGATGCATGCTTTTCTAAAAGAGATGCAGGTGAGCCTGCTTGCCTGTGCAGCATGTTAGAACACACCCAGAGTACAACCAGGGAAAGAACATCAGACACAGATTTGGCTAACGCAACTAAGTTAAACTTCTTGGCCTCATACACTGTAAGAAGGAAAAGAAAAATTAAAAACAAAATAAAAACAAAACTAAACATAAAAGCCAGCATTCTTTTGTCTATAAACTACTCAGCTTACGACATGTTACCACCGGGGCCCAAATGGACAAAACCACTCCCAGGACACCCTTATCAGTAAGCAATCCATTTATCATAACTACTTTGCCATCCCCCCTCCATCACCGTTTCGTTTCCTGATGCATTTTATCCAGGGACTAGTAGAGAAGGAGCAAGCAGGGAGGAACAAAAGACCCTTAGGAAACTGAAATTACTCTATGATAAAAGAACAAAATGACATCATTTGTCCGATGCTTATAAAATGTACACCAAGGGTGAATCCTAATGTAAATTGTGGAGTTTGCGTGGAAATCATGTCTCAGTGTGTGTTCATCAGTGGTAACAGATGTACCACTCTGGTGGGAGATGTTGGTAATCAAGGTGTCTGAGGTGGGAGTATTTGGGAAATTGATACCCTTGTTCACATTGCTGTGAACTCCAAATTGCTCTTTAAAGGGCATCTTATTATTAAAGATAGACATTTTGCAGCCTTGGAGTTTCAGGGCTGCACAATTTCAAAATCTCAGGATCTTAAGGTCTCTCAGTCTTATGAATGTGTGATTCTGAAGTCTGTTTTGTGGCTTCTTACCCATTATTAAAATCTTACCATCTGCAAATCTTAAGACTTCCTGCAGGATTTGCCAAACATTTTCTTAAAGATGCAGAGAGTAAATGATGGATGTTTATGGACCTCTGAAGTCCCATGGAGCTACTCAATACTATCACCGCAACCCATTAGCAGCTACAAACAATAAAAACGCAAATGGCATGTCTGCATTATAACACGGTTTTATTCACATGAACAGGTGTGCAGCACTGTGGTATGTGGGTTCCTGCTATAGAAGTTACATTCCTTTAAGAATCAAGTAGCTTCAAAGATGTAGTCAGCGGAAATCTATACTCACTTTGAAAATATTTGAATCGTCAGTAAAATAATTTTTTAAAACATTGCAATCTGCATCTTGCTCCAAATTACGTATGGTCTGTCATTCACATTTAATCTACCTTCTGCTCTTTAAAACTCTATAGAGTTCAGCTCCTATATCCATTATCTTACTTTCCCTCTCCAGATGAATTACAATATCTTTGTAATAATATCCCAAGTCCCCCACGTCAGTCCAGTGCTTTCTCTGTGTTGTTTTGTGTATTTAACCTTCGCCAAGTGTTCCGTGCTCTTTCAAACTCATCTTTGAAGATTCCTACTTCGCATGTAATTCCCCCCCCCCCCAATGAGGCATCATTTGTTAAGTGTGAGTATTATTTTTTATCATTTTATCATCATTTCCTTTTATTTTCAATACTCTCATTACAAAATTTTGTTACTAGTCTAATCATGTTAAAGCTGGATATTTTGGCAAATTACTCATTCCCTGACAGTCTGGAGGTAATAGAATTTTTATCTCTTTATTTAAAGTATCAGTTATAATTTCATTTTGATGTATATTCATTCTATTTTCTCTGTGGCTGAGGGAATATTTTATAAACAACTATACTGTCAACATGTCCTTTCAGTAAGGATTTTTCTTATAGTCTTTGGAGAGTTTTAGCCCAATAGGAGGCTGTCTCTTCATTAACTTTGACAGAACTGTTTTTTTTTTGACACTTTCACTGGAGAGGTTCAATCCTAATTCTCTACTTCTGGGCTCTTAGAAGAGCAAGCTAATTCTTACAGAAAATGCACCTTTAATACTCACCTGGTTGATCTCTGAGTTCCAAGCCAACCTGATCTACAGAGCAGGTTATAGGAAATCAAGGGCTATATAAAAAGTGCTATCTCAAAACACCCCCGCCCCCAAAGAACTCACCTGAAAGAATTATTTTGTCAATAGTCAAACCATTCCTGACTGTGGTTGCTTTAACACTCTATGTATATCTAATAACATATTTATAGGCATCTATAGCCTCTGTCACAAAAATGCTGACAGAGAACAATTGGGTTGTTTCATTTTATTTATTTATTTATTTATTTACTTGTTTACTTATTTATTTGTGTGTGTGTGTGTGTGTGTGTGTGTGTGTGTGTGTGTGTGTGTGGTCATTTTATTCAAATCTCAGATTCTCTGCTGCAGTAGAACCTAATTGGCTGGCTTAGAATCATCATCATCATAAACTGGAGAAGGGTGCCCTTCCCCCAGCCTGGAGCAGGCTGAACAGACCTGGTGTGCTTGCCACAGTGGGCTTGAGGACTCGGGTGGAGTCATCTGTGTTGGTTGCACATGCTACTTCCTACAGGAAATTAGAAGGATAGACTTCCCACTGAGCTTGCTTTGCAACATAATCTAGCTGAAACAAAAGATGGGTCTGTGAGCTCTTCCTATATAAACACAGTGCTGAATATTAATCAAACTTGGAGCCTTGATCAGAACCTTTGTCTTGGCTTCATCCTTCTCTCCCACCCTGTCCTTTACATTTCCAGCCCCGATTTCAGGTGAACCCAATTCCTTGTTTGTCTTTGGCTGATGGACAGCTACAGAGAAATCTACCAAGTCATAGAGGAGACACCAGAAAATAGATCTTAGAAGGTTTCTTGAAAAACAATTCAATTTTTTTGGATAGTGAGACAGTTATCAGTGTTATTAAATCATTTGGCAAATGAGAAACAAGGAAGATGTTCTCTTTAAAAAACACAGACTAGTTAAATGATCAAGGTGGAGCTTTTCCAGACTCAATAGAGAGTGATAAGAAAAGCCTTTATTTTGCAGCTCAGTTCATTTTGGTTGTTATTGGTGTTTTTTGTTTTGTTTTTGTTTTGTTTGTTTGTTTGTTTTGTTGTTATAACATGCTCTCACTGTGAAGCCCAGGCTGACATCAAACTTGAAATCCTCCTGCCTCAGCCACATGAGCTCTGGAATACCACTACTGCTGCCTTAACTAAGTGTATCAAAGAGATAATTGGGAGAAAAAAAAAAGACAAGAGTATCATAAGAAATGGTAAATATTTTAAAAGTCAATCATCAAAACTAAACATATTTTTAAAAGGAATTTTGAATGTTTCCCATAGGAATAACAAAACACTAAGTCAGTGATTTATATAATTTCCAGAGGTGCTAAAGAAATCCATAATTCCTAGGGTCACAGGCACCACTTAAAATATCTATATTAGATAATATATCATAGGTTAGTTCTCAGAAAACAGGCTACAACCATATATGAAATATGGACAAAGTTTGTTAGATATATTGCTATATTGGCTATAAATATTATCTTTTGATAAAGAGAGGGAAAATATTCCTGTATCCTCCAGTGGTTTTGACTCTCTACAATGTTCTGAGAAACTGTGGAGGAAAAAGGAGGATCAGGATTAATGGAGACAGTTACTACCCTTACTGATACAAGATGCAGTCAGATAGAGTAAGATTTCCCCTACAAGCTCATGTCTCTTCCTCTGAACGTATGCACTTTTGAGGTTTTCTTCAGAGATAGTTAAGAAAGCAAGAGACAGAGAATATCAGTTCTCACCTCAGAAGCAACTTTTGAGGAAATAGATTCACCAGATCCATAGACTGGATGGTAAAGGATTAGAGTCCCTACAGTCTGAAGCAAAAGTGAGACAGACCTGGGAGGGCTAAGAGCACTGGAGAGCTGATGGGTGGTTCCCACAGGCATAGCACCAGGACCTAAAGACTTTTTAAAATCTTGTTTTCATAAAAAAAAAAAGCCTGTCTGAGAGCATCAAAAATACATTGTATTTTTCCACTGTCTCATGACATTTGGAATGAGTGACCTCTAAGGGAGTCATCATTCTGGGCAAGAGAAAACAGCTAAAATCAGTTGCAGAGGAGGCAAACAGAAGAGGTTCAGGGCCACATTCTGATGAAATTTGCCTTTCACAGTCTGGATTAATTGCAGATCACTTGGGCAGTTTTAAGATTCTGTCCACCTGAATTCTGATAAATGACAGATAATGCATCAAATTTTACAAGCTTTTAAATCTTAAAAGATGTTTTAAAATGCAAAATGATTGTTGGTGAAAACCATTCCATGATTGATAAAACAGTTCACATTGAAAATGTGGAAAAACTCCAGTACTTTTCAGGATCTTCTTAAAGATGCAGAAATTATATCAATTTACATGTTAGTTCCTGAAAAGAAAACCTAGCAGAAATATTTGCACAAGACAAGAGGAAATATAAAATAATTTTAAAATCTCTCTCCATGATTATAAAGAAAGTACAGCTGGAGTTACTATTTAAAAGTATATTTTTAGGGATCTGCTAATGTAATTGTAATGTTAAAATATGTGTTTTTACTCAGTAACCTCATTTTTAAAGAAATGTATAAATATTTCAAGGTTTGTTCATTATTTCATTTTCTAAGCATTCTTTGTAAGGTTGACAAATTTCTTTCAATCTTAGCATGTTCAACTTTTATAAAATCAAAAGTTCATCATCACCTGTGTCTTACTATCAGTGGTACACACTGTACAATTTCACTCTGAAATAACAAATGGTCTAATCCAAGATGACTGACAACTAAAATAGGTAAAACAAAAACATAAATTCATTGTTGTTGCTCCTCAAGAACTAAACACAGTTCACTTTAGCTGTTTTGTTTGTTTGATTGTTTGTTTGTTTGTTTGTTTGTTTGTGGCCCTTGTGCCTTTTTTCTTTGGTTGCTTTACAGAACTAGTGATTGAGTTTTATGTTGCAAATTTCAAACAAGCTTTCAGTGTTCAGGAGGGACAATAACAACAGAAAAAAGGCACACATATGCTAAGAATCAAACATGATGTTCAGGATTCTTGTGAATGTCTACAGTGTCAGGACAAGATCACCTATAAGGATCCATGGATGCTCATTGCAGGCATCAAAAATGAAAGAAAAATTTTATTCACTAGACTCTCTAGACTGCTATGAACAAAGCAGCCAACTTATAGAAGTGCATCCTAGTAGACGCTCTACTAGCTATTTTATATACTGAGACTTTTATTTGCATCAAACAAACATTCTTCTTGAACTCACTTAAACATAAAGAAAATACTGAATCTCCACTAGTAAAGCAGATTAATTCTTGAAAGAAACAGATAAAATTCTGACAGATCTTCCTCTGCTGTTTTGCTTACTGCCTTACTTTTCTGTGACTGGAGACTTTTAGTTCCAGGCGTCCATGGGATATGAAGGATAAGTTCTTGAATTGTATACATCTTTCAGCATTTACCACTAAAAATGGATTCTCTACATCCAACACCATAGAAAGGAATAAACTATAACCATAAAGGAAGGACTCCACGGCCTTTATTTTAAACCAAGTGTTACTGTAGAAAGAATTGAGTATTTACACTTAATACAATTAATATAATCAAAGAAAGAGACAATTTTGTTTTCTATTTAGAAATAGTATACACACATACAGATGTGAAGGTCGATTTAGCAAAAAAAAAATCACTATTAAAAATTACACTGTCCTAATGACTGGAGACACAAATCATCTTCTTTGTTTCTAATGTCATTTATAATTCTTATACGTTTCTCTTTTAATTAATTATCTTTTTTTTTTTTTTTAGTTTATGTGTAAAGGTGTTTGCAGGCATTTGTATCTGTGTACTATGTGGATGTAGTGGCCATGAAAGTCAAAAGAAGATGTCAAATTTCTTGAAAATGGAGTTGCAGAGGGTCGTGAGCCATGGCACATGAACTAAGAATGAAACATTAAGACAAACACATGTTCTTAACCGCTAAGCCCTCTCTCCAGCTTCTTATTTATAATTCTTGCAAGCACCTTTGCATCCATGAATAGAATCATATTGTATAGAGAATGAACTTTTTCCTATTCACATTGCTCAGGAATTTTGGATACAATATAGGTTTATTCTTGTCAACAGTTCTACCTTATATAAAGTCCCAGGCCCAGGTTTCAACAGAATTTTACTAGGTGATATTGTACTTATATCATAGTACACAGTGACTTCCTAAAGGATTCTTAAATTCCTCTTCAGGGCTTGAAATTTTACAAGGCCGACATCATTTTCTTAGGCTATAGACACCTGTTAATAGTTTCTTGTTCTTCTAGCCTTGATAGTCTCCCCCTAATCTATACTCAATGGGGACTACAAGAACTAGCACCAGGCATCACTTGGCTTCCTGAAGACCTTTGCTGCTCTCTTTCAACAATATGCAGGTTAATTACAGTCTCTCTACAGCTGCCATATTATTCCTTTCCTATATTATTCCTTTGTGTGTTATTTAGTGCCTGTGGCCAAATTCCTGACAAGAAGCAAGTTAAAAAGAGAAATAAACGTGATCCTTGGATTACAGTGTGAGAGGGAGGCATTCCATTCTGGTAAAAAGGCATGACAGTCAAAGCAAGAAGCAGCTGGGCACATTGACTTCATGGTCAGGAAGCTAAGAGCTGCCTCAAACTTCAAGCACTCTAGGAATCTCTATAGCCATCTACAATACTATAAAACTAAAGTAGGGCAAACTAAAGAACATGGAGTTGCTTTATCACCAAATTATTAAATGACATTGATTTAACATAGCCCAGTGCCTTCCTAATAATTCACCCTCATATGAATACAATATAAGAGGTTTTCTTTTTCCTGTATCAATTAGATGTTTACTGTGTGCTAGTAATTGTGCTGAGAATGTTGAGTGTTACTCCTGTAGCATCACTGACAAGCAAATGCATTGTATTACTGTTGTTACATCTGTTTGATTATCTTGTATTTTAAGAAAACAAGACATACTGTGCAAGGTAACTTACTCTTAGCTACACCCAGGGAGAAGGAGAAGACTAAGGTTTAAATTAAATGCAGGATCACTTTGCCTCCAAATTTTCTCCTGTGAGTATTTTATTCACCTTTCTAAAAAGCACTGAAGCATCCACATTTTGCTCTTCCTTGTTCTTAGGCTTCATAAGGTCTGTGAATTGAATCTTGGGTACACCAAGTCCAGACATTATTGTGGATCCTGGGAAGTGCTTCCTTGCTGATAGAAGACTGATATGGTTGTCTCCTGAGAGGCTCTGCTAGAGTCTGAAAAATACAGACGAGGAAGCTCACAGCCAACCATTGGACTGAGCTCAGGTCCCTGATGGAGGAGTTGGAGAAGGGACTGAAGGAGTTGAGAGGGTTTGCAGCCCCATGGAGGGAACAATAGTATCAACAGGTCAGATCGTCCAGAGCTCCCGGGGACTGGACCACCAACCAAAGAATACACATGGAGTGACCCCATGGTGCTGGCCACATATGTGGCAGAAGATGGCCTTGTTGGACATCAGTGAGAGGAGAGGCCCACGGGCCTGAGGGTGTTCAATGCCCCAGTGTAGGGGAATGCCATGGGGAGGAGGGATGGAAGTTAGTAGGTGGCGGAGCACATTCATAGAGGCAAAGAGAGAGGGATGGGATAGGGGGTTTCTGAAGGGAAGAACTGGGAAGGGAAAAACATTTGAAATGTAAATTTAAAAATCCAAAAAAAGGTTAATAATAATAATAATAATAATAATAATAATGCAGGATCTGTACTCAAGGCTCCAGGAGGGTTCCTGGAATGCTGAAGTTTTTAACCTGCTAGCACATGGAAAGCAACTAGAGGGCATGGAAATCTACCTGATCCTCTGGCCTAATCTTTAGATTTTGACCTCAGCATTCTAAAATAGAAAAAATGCTAACAACTTAGCTACAGTATACTCATATACATAAAGTAAATAAATAAATCTCTAAAACACACATACGTTAACACACAGAAACACACACAGATTAACACACACACACATTATACACATATATATATATATATATATATATATATATATATATATATATATATATATATTCATACATGTTTGCCATGAGTAAATTGCCAGGATTGACTGAATATCTTTGACATGCTAAGAAGCGACAACACACCTCTTCATAGCAAGCATAAAGAGTTTGGGTGCTACCTTCAGTCTGCACAGCTTTGGTTCACAGTTACCTGCAGTGGTGCTTTGTCTCTTTCCTTTTGTCTCTGTAAGATGGGATGAGTACTATAATTACATCTGAGGCAGAGGATAGTTCACAGGATGGAAGGCAATACTTGTACAATATGTGGAATATTACCTGAAAATAAAACCTGCTGTGGTGATTAAAGAGAACAAGCTATGGAAAGAGAATAACCTGGCTCCCACAGATATAACTGTAGTTATTATTTGCTGACACTGACAAACATACTTATTTCTCCTTGCCTTTAGTGTCTCGCTTACAAAGTGAAAAGAATAGAGCATCTTGAGACTTTACTTCTATGTTCTCTGTCTTGTAAATTTATTTTGTATCACTTCATCCGCTTCCTACCCTAGACTGAAAATATATAAATTATGCAACCTGAATTTAATTTTGAATTGTTTTAGGAAATTGCAGTAGTGACCATTTGGATTCTTAGAATGTTCCTAAAATCTTTAAATTTAGAATCATTATTACAGGGTTAACTCCGTTCTCCCTCTTCAAAGGATGGAACTGAGAGTCAAACTCAGTAGTTTAGTTAGCAGTGGAATTGCTAGATGGGCACACAAGAGCATTGTGGGAAAGATGTAGGACTTCACATTGCTTGAGTTTTACTCAACTCATTTGGGGGAAGAAAAATCACAATAGCAGTTTGTCACTGAAATACAATAATTTAGTTCTTCGGGGAAGGTTTGTATTGAACTAGCCAATGATTTTTTTTTCCTTAAAAGGAAAAATGCACGTCCTAATATTATTGTGCTCTGGGTGACTTCCCAGTCAAATTTGCTGAGACAGGAAGATGTGTGGTAACTTTGATTTTCGTGGAGGTGGGGCAATTTCCATTTTGAAATATTGCGCAGAGAAAAAAGTATTTGAAAATTCAGTTTGGAAGACAGAAACCTCTGAGTTCATTTTCTGTTTCTCCTAGGCAGGGTATTTAGGTGGGTAGAATACAGATTTTCAAATAAAAACTGTATTAGGTAAGTATTTTACTTTTCGACTTTTGCTTCAGGTATATTTTTGATAAGATTTGGCTGTATTGCTGTTATGGTTTAAATTTCTATACAGTATTATCTTGTTTTATAAATATTTATTCTGATTCTGTTTTCCCGTGAGGCCACAGTCTCCTTGAGGTTTATGTCCATGTCCTCCTTAAATATAAACAAATAGGTACCCAAGCCATTGTTTTATGTAGTGAGAGTGCAGCTAGTTTTTGTCATTTTCTTCATAAAGATAAATTATTGATAGACAAAGCATGAAGGTTGCTGAGGAAGTGGATAGATGTCATGAGGGAATTAAAGGAAAGAATGATATAAACTTATCTATATCAACAAGTCCGTAGCTTTTCTAACCAAGATCTATATACAAGGAAAGGTAAACAGGACTCCTGAGACAACACCACAGACTAGAGCATACCCTGAGATATATATATATGATGGAGAAAATCCACTTTCTACTTCCACAACCTTAGAGATGTCTGGGGAACTTGATTGGATGAGTGAATACAGAAAAATACATTGAAGAACATTCTGCAGGCACCTTTATTAAGTGACTTTAACTCCAAAGCTTTTATTTTATTTTGGTCCTTTAAGAACGACAGTGACAATTTTCTCCATTAACTTTAGTGCAAAGAAGGACATGATCAAGTTTAGCCTCGTGTTATAGGTGGCAATGGGACAAGTGAAGAGGACTGAGACAGTGATAATGCCTTGGTGTATAGGTTCTAGTGATGACAGCATTCCTTGGTTTTGGAGGTAAAAAGAAATACACTCAATTTTAGAACAGCCATAAAACACAACAACAAGAGAAGAGGAGATTTGCAGGTATTGTGATGGCTAGTTTTATACCATCTTGACCCAAGCTATAGTCTTCTGGGAAGAGGGACTCTCAACTGACAAATTGTGCTATGGGCAAGTTTGTGGAGCATTTTCTTTATAGATGACTGATGTGGGCAGGCTCATCTCTATGTAGGCAATTCAACCCCTGGGGTGATAGTTCTGACAGCTAGATTAAAGCAGGGTGAACATTCCATGAGGACCACTTCTCCATTCCCTCTGCATCAGTTCTTGCCTTCAGGTTCCTGTCTTGAGTTCCTGTCCTGAGATTTCAGGAGAAAGTACCAAAAGCTCTAAGATGAAATAAACCCTTTTCTCTCCAAGATTCTTTGGTTCATATTGCCTTGATCATAAAAATAGAAAACCTAACTAAGACAGCTGGCTTAGTTACTAAAGTGCTTGCCAGGAAGGCATGAGGACTCAAGTTCAGTTGCCAAGGCATGATGGTCCAAGTTCAGTTCCTGTTGACAATCCAAGGGCAGTGTCATGTGTCTAATACTAATTAATGCAGGGGAATTGGGGAGTGGCAGTGACAGTTATTATGTAGCTGCTCAGTGAACCAGTTGAGCCACTCAGTTGACTCCGTGTTCAATGAGAGACCCTCTTTCTAAAATAAATAAGAGAAAGCAGCAAGCAATTGAAAAACATCCCTTTCGTGGAACTCTGGCCTCCACATAAACACAGGTGCACAAATATATGAATGCATGCAATATGATGATGATGATGATGATGATGATGATGATGATGATGATATAAAAGTAGAGATAATCCTGGGCTCCATTTTCAAAGGATTGTTACTTTGAGCAATTGGAATTGTTCCAGGTACATTACAAGAGATGTGAGGGAAGGCAAGTTCATTGTTGTTTTATTTTTTGTTTCCTATTTTTATTTGACTAAATAAAAACATATTATTTGGAGTTTGGCTATCCCCTTTCAATCAAGAGAAGTAGCGTTTTCCTTGATATATCCGCATGGGAATCTGATTGCTCTGTAAGCAGCAATACCAGAGGAGACCACTCTATTACTGAAGGCTTCTTAATAGGATCTGCTCATTCCATCCAAATTGCCTAAATATGAACTAACAGCATTACCTAGACTACGTGAGATCTGACTCAGAGATGTCGCAAGTTTTAGGGAACCATAAACTTAGATGATAACAAGGCTTTACTTAAGAAAAATAAGAAAAAACCCAAAACCACAAAATTGTTCCAAGGACTTAGAAAGGTTCCATGTTGCCCAAGGATGCTCCTGTTAACTATTATTTATTATAGGACACATCCTTTTTTTCTGGCATGTTTATAATTACCTTTTAATAATGGGAGTGAGATATATTTCTATAAATTGTAGAGCTTCAATAGATGACAAAGTCATGTGTAAAATAACGGGGCGTTATTTTCAGCAAATTGAATGAAACTGAGCAACGATGATCATCACTACTGTTTAACATGCATTCCAAGAAGGTCTACAATTTCTTTAACCTTCAGAGGCCAAAAGAAATACACTCTGTTGATAATTTACGGGCCTGTCTGTCTTCTGCTAAAACACAATGATACTTTTATGACACATTAAGTTTCATCCTTTCTTTAGAAGTTAAGAACCTAAAGCATAAGTGACGAAAAAAAAAAATTCTACTTCTTTAATTCTACTCAGACTTATATTTCCTGAATGGTCGCTTCTCCTTCCTCTATTTAAAACTCTTGGATGTTTACCTCTTTTTTTCAAGCTTTTCAGTCTCACTGCATCCATGTTTTTTTTGTGTGAAATACCTCATATCGCCTTGCATAAATAATAAAGTGGTTTGAATTATTCATCCAGGAAGCTAACAGCTAAAGCAAAGATGAGAACATGGAGCATGTAAACTAGAAATATTTAGAGATGGTAAATAGGGACATAGATCTTGAACTCTCACACCTCCTTACCAATCTCCACTTACTCAGCAAAAAGCAGAAATCTTTTTTTTTTTTTTTCCTGCTCTCTCTCTTGTAACGGGGCAACCTAGGATCAGAGGGACAGGCAGCAAGTGAGGTTAATTTACCTGCTGTGAGCCTGGCAAGACTGAGGGCAGCAGCAAAATGGAACTTAGCTGGACCTGGCCTAAAAGCTGTGACTGGGTCACAGAAATCTGAGTGGTGTTTTATATAGGCAGAACTCATTAACAAATACCTGGATGCCAAACAAAACAAAACAAAATAAAATGATGAAGAAGAAATAAAAAAGAAGACAGTGTCAAATTCTATTTTCTCAGGGATATCCATGGATTCCCCCCATAAAGCCCTCCTTATTAATCTTTCTGGGTCTGTGGATTATAGCAAGCTTATCATTGACTTCACAGCTAATAAATTGTAAGTGAATCCACTTATAAATGAGTACATACCATGTTTGTCTTTCTGTGTGCAGGATGTCTCCCTCGGGGTGATTTTTTTCTAGTTCCATCCATTTGTCTGCAAATTTTTTTTTTTACTACTTTTATTAGATATTTTCTTCATTTACATTTCAAGTGTTATCCAGCTAGTTCCCTATATCCTCCCCCCTCCCGGCCCTGCTCCCCTACCCACCCACTCCCACCCCTTGGCCCCTGCGTTCCCCTGTATTGGGGCATATAAAGTCTGCATAACCAAGGGGCCTCTCTGCAAATTTTATCATGTTAACTTTTTTTAAATCTGAGTAATATTTCAATGTGTAAATGTACCACATTTCCTCTATCCATTTTTCTAACAAGGGACATCTATGTTGTTTCTAGTTTCTGGCTATTATGAACAAAGCTGTGAGTTGAACAAGTGTCATTGTGCTAGGATGAAGTATCCTTTGGGTGTATGCCCAAGAGTGGTATAGCTGGGTTTTGAGGTAGATTGATTCCCAATTTTCTGAGAACTGCCATATTGATTTTCATAGTGGTTGTACCAGTTTGCACTCCCACCAGCAATGAAGGATTGTTCAACTTGCTTCACATCTTTGCCAGAATAAATAGTCACTTGTGTTATTGATCTTAGTCATTCTGACAGGTGTAAGGATAAATTTTGCAGATGGACCTTGGACAGGTAGAGATAGGAATAAGACTGATGAGAGGTATCAGAGAGAGATCACTGGCAGATAACCTGGAATTGGAGGGTATGGGGGGATGATGTGAAAAGCTAGTCCAGTAGAAGCTCTTAGGATTCTGTGTGAGTGACCCTAGCAAGGTCTACAAGCGAAGGATGATTCAGAGTCTGAACAAGCCATCCTCAATAACTAGACAACACTTCAAGAGGTTGGACTAGAGGATCAAACCAGTAACTAAATCGTTGACATATAATCTATCCTGTCTGCAAGATATACTGGGGTAATGGAGGTATAGAACATGTAGGAGTGGCCAACCAAAGACAGATCTAATTTGAGGTTCATGCTGGAAACTGCCTAGATAACCAAGAATCAGAGGGTAGATAACCCAGAGACATGTGATAGAGAAAAAAAGTCAAGAAAATGATTCCTAATGATATCGTTATATGCTAATAAACCAGTGTCTAGTCCAGTCATCATAAAGAGCTTACCATGGGCAGCTGATGAGAGTAAATGCAAAGACGCACAGCCAAACCTTAGGTACAAAGAAAGCCCAAATGGGAGATCTCTATCAGGTCTCCTCCTCTTGGAGCTCATAGAACCCCACACAAGAGAGAGAGAAAGAAATGTGGGAGCCAGAGGAGTCAAGGATACTAGGAGAGAAAGGCCCAAAGATTTCAACTGGGTAGGGCACATAGGGATCCACAAACAGAAGCTGCAATCACAGAGCCTACATGGATCTACATAGATGACAAGTTTGCTAGCTTGGTGCTTTGGTGGGACCACTGGCAGTGGAAGTGAGGGTGTCTCTGGCTGTGCTTTTGGAATCCCTTTTCTCCTGCTGGTTTGCCTTGCCTAGCCTTGATGATGAGGATGGTACCTAGTTTTGTTGCCTCGTGTTATTCCATGTTTTGTGCATGTTCCTGGGAAGCCTGTTGTTTGGTGTGGGTAGGCAGAGTAGAGGTGGATCTAGGGGAGAAAAGAGGTAGAGTGCAGGAGAATGGGAGGAATGAAGGGGGGAACTATAATTAGAGTGCATTGAAAAAAAATGAAAAATTATATCAGAAAAAATAGGAGACAGTGGAAGCTCAGATGAAAGACACTCACCTTTCTACCTCTCTGGTATGCCTTGAGAACATCATTGTAAAGAACAGTGGAGGACAAGCTCAGGGTATAGAATCTCCAGTGTTTTCAGAGTTCCTGATAGGATTATTCCTGAGATAAATCAATCCAAGCATTTGTACTAGTTTGGAAAACCTTTCAGGATTGTTTATGTCTTATTGACTTGGTCTTCATTAGAGGACCTCTCTGATAAATCCAATTTAGTTTTCAGTGCTCTATCAAATCTACCTGGGATTCTTGTACAGTGTTGGTAAAGTTGTATGTTTAATAATGGCTCCTCTACTTTGCTGCCATGAATATTTTGCAAATAACCTGACCACATAGGCTCTACCTGATCATCAACGTAGTCCCCAACTATTAAGTAAAATATTCTATAAACACAGCCTTCTATTTGTTTTATTTTATACAAGGTTCTGGAAAACTACTTTGACATCCGTTCTCAATTATTGTGTTCCTGAACTCTGAATTAGAGTGATTACAGTAGTATCTAGAACACTATACCCACAAATTGAATATGTAACTCATCTATATTCATAAAGCAATAAATATACCTTGAAAGTATTATACGCTTTTTTATTGTAAGTTGAAGGCTCATTGCTTTATGCCACAAGAGTTTTGATGAAGTCCCTTGGATTAAAATGTCATAAACTTCCTGCCTTTGCCACCATGAGTAGATTAATACTCTAAAAGCCAGCAGTGCTGCCCAACTATCTATCTATTTGGCTTCTTAGTCAAAATTCTGTGAGATGTCTCTTTGCACAGGCAGGGAGATAATTACTAAAAACTGGAATTATCTGTTTTATCACATGTCATGCTTAAGACAGAGGGACATCTTATTGCCATCACAATCATGGCAGAGCCATCTTGAAAATTCCAACCCCAGTAGGCAAGGTTGTATATAAAAGAAAAGCACAGGGCTATTCACTTGTGATGCTGCTTTGTTGACCTAGCCCAAAGTGAGTAGTTATTGATTGCAAATAGCCAGGTCTGAAATAACTCTGATGCCAACAACAGGAAGGAAAAAGGAAAACTGGCAAAAAAAAAAAAAGCCACACCCATCCCCAGCATTATTCTTATTACTCCTAGCTGTAGAGATAATACCAGCTCAAATTAGTCTCAAATCTGCTACTACAGGCCGGGTTGTGCACCTTTTGCTCTTAGTGAAGGTTCAGTAATACATGGAATCTATACAGTTACAAAAGCTAGAACCAAATGCTAAATTGACTTGGTATATCCAAAATTAATAAACAGACTGTTTTCATGAGCCAGTGAGAAGAATAAGCAAATTTGTCCAGTCTTATTTCATTTAGACCTCAAGTTTCCATTTTAAGGAATATGGGCTGTGAAATGCAGTAGAGTAGGATCCTTTTCCTGAAATGTCACTGTTCAGCATCTCTGGGCAAGATTTCTGAAATCCATGTTCTTCCATATACATAATTTGGAAAAAATAATAAACACAATTCATCTTAAGTTATGTTAGATTAAGTTCATAAGTATATACATGATAAATAGAAGAGAATAAAGCAAGTTATCAATGAGCATATATAAGAATATTTCCCTACTGTGTTTTAAAATTGAGAGTGGATGGGGACAGGAGGAGATAGATAGGGATTAATATGGTGTGATCTCTTTGTACATGAAAAATGTCTTCAACATGGTAGAGCATAGCGGGAATGGAATCAGATGAAATGGTCCTCAGCCTGGATTTTTAAATTATTCTTTACTCTATATTTTTGGCTCAATATTTTTTGTGTGTTTGTGTTTGTTTAGTTTGATTTGGTTTTCCTTTTAATGGTAAGACTAAAACCAGAGCCTTTCTGTATGCTGAGCAAGCCATCTACAGCCGATTTACCTTCAAGGCTTGCTTTGCACATATTTTAAATGACAGTGAGTAATGAGAAATTCAACTTTCACTGCATTTCACTTAAAGATAAGAAGCCCATACTATGCAGATAGCACATGAAGGGGGATCAGGGCATACTGTAAAACCTTGATTATGTTCTCTTTGATTTAATGTTATTAAAAAAATGTTTGGAATCCCTGAACACTGGCATCTTCTAATACAGATGCCAGGGAATCATTGATAATCTTGGGAATTGGCAGGGAAGAATTATGGAACTCAAATTGAAGTCCCTTCTAAGAACAGGCTTGGAGTTATCATAGCTGATTGATAAGATTTTGTGATTGGCCCAGTGCTGTATTAGGGAAAGTTATCCATATCTTCTGCCAGGAAATTTAGAGAAATAAAAAATGTTAGGTCAAAGCAGCTATTTTTTAAACTTGATTCTCCAACAATAAAAATTTATGAGTCATATGACTTATACAATTGCTTTTCTTTCTTGATGAATTATAGTGTGTGTGTGTGTGTGTGTGTGTGTGTGTGTGTGTGTGTGTGTGTATGTGCATGTGCATACATATGTTCATGTATATGTGCATACACACACTTATAAAACACATGGAGTCAGATGAGATGTGGCTTTGAGAAGGCTTTCATCTATTCTTTTTTACATATAATTAAATGTGATCCATGAGCCTATTAGGGTATGCGTAGGTTGTAGTGTTGGAAAACTTGTCTAGGGAACAACTCTGTCTTAAGACAAATTATAAGTTCAAGAGTAGTATTGGACAGCAGTAGAAGAGCTCTCAAAATGAAAAAAAGAAAAAAAAAGAAATTTGAAATCACTTCAGTGTGACATATTTTTTTTCAGAAAAAAGACATAATAGTAAATGTTACAATTAAAGTCTTTTGCATGTAAACACTTTTAAACTGTATATGCTAAGAATCACACAGTACTGAGAGCGGCCTTTGTTCTGTAAAATTCTAAACCATCGCAATACTATATATTCTTTCTAACTCAGCTGAACCCATGTGTCCCCCAAAGGCAAGTTCACCAGTGACTAGCCACCCATTGCATTTTGCATTCAGCTAAAATGAAGAATCCTTTACTTTTTTTTTTTCTCCAGTTCTTCTTAACCAGTTTTGACAAAGGAGCTTTTCCTCTTTCTCTCTCTAAGAACACACTTCCAGATCCTCTTCCATTTCATGCCTCTGTCTGAAATGTTCCTGTCACCTATAAAGTGGCCCTCGGTCGTCCAGTGACTGACATGAGATAGACTATAGAAAACACAATCATCTTTAAGCACAACAGTCTTTAGCCAGGCTCCATCCAGATAAAAATGAGATGATTGTTTAACTGTCTGGGCTTTGCTACTAACTAGGGTGGATTGTTGCCAATTATACCAAGACAGAATTTCAGCCCTTCTTACTGTTAGGAAAGATCTATATCCCAACAAATGACTCCAGCCAATGCTGTTTGCAGTCTCTTTGCCTTGCCCTTGATTGGATTCTCACATTTCTATGAGAGTTCAGGAATAGATCCTATTTCAGGCAGTACCAGTCAGTGCAGCATCTTCAAAGAGATCCTCTCAAGGCAGAGACCGTTTATCTTTCAACATAGCTCCAAGACGGAAATTCCAAGCCCCCCAAATCCCAAAAGCTGCTGCCCTGACAGTTTCTAACTGTGGACACATTTTAGTATTCCCCTGTATTCTAACAACTTTTCAATTAGAGTAGAGTTTTCCACAGCATTAATTACCTTTGAGAAAGTGAAGCAGAAGTCATCCTTTTTCAAAATCCACGAGCGGGAACACTCTTCCGTGGCTGATTGTTTTAATGTACAAATGAAATGGTATTTTCCTCTTTAATTTGATGAATGAGGCTTATTGGTGCAAAACCAATGCTAAATTTGACAATATGCCATGTGGCACAAGTGGACCGTGCCACCAGACAGAAAGAACTGGTAAGGTTGAGAAAGCACAAACCCCAGGACATCTTAGAATTGAGAACAGCAGGCATGGGACCACCAGCTTCCTGCCAAGCTCTACTTGGTCTGAAACACATAACCATGACACCACACTGAGAGGGCCATGACAATCAGGCACATAAAGACAATACCTGAAGTCCTTCCCTATGCAAATAGAGCATCCCTAATGTTTCAGATTTAGCCAATGGGAAGCATTTACACCAGGATCCCACCCTACTCACAAAATGTTTATAACATCCCTATCCACATGGAATAAAGTACAGCAGTTATTTCACCAACAGTTATCTGAGAGTAGCTGTTTTATTGAACTGTAACATTTTGGGGAATAGTCTTCTCTCCTGAAGCATTCATACTTGGACCTTGGATCCACTCAGTAGGCCAGGCTAATGTCCCCATGAAAATGATGCATTTCTATACCATAAACCTTCAGCCAATGACCTTTACCCATCCTGGATTTGTCTACTCCTGACCCCTTAAACTATGTAGGCCTAGAATCACCCCAAGTAAAGTTGATCTGCCTCCCTGCAGCTGGTCCTGGTATATCTTCTTCACTGTATGTACTCACAGGACTGACAAACTCCCTCCCTTTTCTCTCTTGGACTGATGATATCAGTTGAAGATTCCTGAAGGCAGGTAGGGTCACTGGTAGATGTATGTGTTTGGATGTGCATACATATATGAATGTTAGAGATCAATCTCAAACACATTTCCCAATTATTGGTCACTTTTGTTGTTTTGTTTGTTTATTGGAAGACAGTTGCTTCTCACCGGTACCTAGAGATTATCCATCATCTAAGCTGTCTAGCTAGTAAGTTCCAGGGATCTTCCTGATTCCATTTTTCTATTGCTGGATTTCATGCAAACCCAGGATTTTACTCAGGTGCTGAGGATAAATCCCAGTGATTCAGGCTTGTGTACTAGATGTCTTACTGACTGAGCTCCTCCCCCCCCCCCCCGGACTTCCTATAATTTTGATCGTAGTTTATGTATCATTTGGTGAAAGACAGTTCCCTCAAGTCACTGAGAAGAGGGTACTCCCAAGCTCACTCTCTGTTTCAGTTGCTCATCATTAATTCTCTGCTTGACAGTTTATTGTCATCTGACATTTCTGCCAACTTGTTTATTATACATTTCCTCGGTTCTACAAGCCCCTTGTCAATCTTGTTTGTTTTGCTCTGTTTGTTTGTTTTTGCTGTTTCCAGCACTAAAAAATAATGTGATTAGTGTAAGTAGTAGGCATTCAAACAGTGAATATTGAAAAAAAAAATTGGTAACAGAAGAAAGGAAAAACAAATTGGGCATGTTGAGACTATTTGAGGAGGGAGTCTAAAAAATGGTACTGAATAATTTTGACAAAGACTGCAGGTGAGATGGCTAGCCACCTGAAGTCCAAAGTACAAGAGCAAGGAAGGGTTTAATTATTTTGAAAATAGTTTCTTGAATAATGTAAACCTATTAGGGTACACATTTTCTTATACCCTGTTTTGTTTTTTAACAAGAAACTCTGACAATTGAATCTTCCTTTTTAAAAATATTTTTTTCATAATTTAACAGAATTTAATGTGATGTTTATTAGGGAGAGTTAGTCCTTGATATAGTTCTTACACAGTACAAAGGAAATTTCAACTCATAGCTTTTAATATACCATCACTTGTGTAAACTGATGTTTCCAGAAGAACTCTACTTTTTACTGAACTTTCTGCAAAGCTGACTAATTAAAACTTCAATAATTGTGGAAAGTTCAGGATACTATCATTCAAGAGCCTAATTATATTGGCCATATATTTATCTCTATAATGTTATAGTGTGCCCACCAAAGAAGATGACACAGATAAATTCTACAGCCAATTGAAAGTCATAATCCCAGCTGTCAGAGAAGGCATTCAAGTACTCAAGGATCCAAGTGTAGCAGCAAGCCTTTAGAGTATGGGATGATTTAAAGCAAATATCACATCCTGGTAACTCACTGGGTAGCTGACATGGAATAATTTACACAAATAAGCAGTTTAACAAAAACTAAGATAAGCAGTTAACTGGAAATAAGGATCTGCACAAGGTTCTGGCCTAAGTAAGAGATTGAAGAACCCCCACACCACCTTTTCCTATGACACTACTAATGACATTATCCTCGTTTATATGTGACTTCATACCTTTGACTATTAGAAAAATCCTTTTGGAATATACAGACTAATCACTAGATTCCACCAGTCAAAAGGATGAATATATGGTCAGATAGTGTCTGAAGTCTATAATGTCTATAGCAAAGACCTTCTTACACTGCTATATTCTACTTTTTTTGAAGTATCCATCAATGTATTTAAAAGATGACTTAATTTATGACTTTCTTTGTCCCATAGAAGTTACCATATTGAAATCTAATAGTTGGAATAACCCGTTTCTCTATTCCTGGACCACAATCACTCATATTTGACTCTAGCATAAACGTTTTTTGTTTGTTTGATTGGTTGGTTGGTTGGTTGGTTGGTTGGTTGGTTGGTTCATTGGTTGGTTCGTTGGTTGGTTGGTTGGTTGGTTGGTTGGTTGGTTGGTTGGTTGGTTTTTTGAGGAGAGCTGTGTTTCTGCATCTGCATTTGCTTTAGTCTTATAAGTCTTCACTACTCATCAGCTGAAATATCTGTAGAGATCGGAAAGTTGGTGTAAATGTTAAGACAAGAGGCTGCAGCAAACACCAGAGGGACAACAGAGGTTAGTGCTGCCACTAATTACTCCCTCTTCTCATGGCCCAGGTTTGACCCTAAGCTAAGATAACGATATGCATTTTCATGCTCTTCTCTGTGCTCTTCCGGGATGCCATGTCACCTTCACCCTTGTGAGGACACAGCCTTTACCTGATCTCATCTGACTTCTAGAATGAAAATTGACGACCACAAAGGAATATAAGCAAATTTGCATTGCATGAATGACTTCAAGGGAAGAACAATTAAAGAAAAATGTTGCTATAGAGGGACTGGAAAAGACCAAGAAATAGACGTTGCAGAGAAGGGCTGGTTATTTATTTTAAATGAGAGAAAACTGACATTCAAAGAAGCTACTCCTAAGATGCCACATTTATGGCATTTTTTAATCATTCTTGTATTTTTTCCAGACAAAGAAATCTTAAGAGACCCAGTTCAAATTTCATTTTAATGTGGATTAGTTGGCCTCAGACAACATATAGTTTGTGATTTCTGCTTCACCCTGCTTTGTCAAATGAGAAGCATATAAAGAAATAAAGGTAGGCTTCCTGTTGACTTCCCCTCACTGGTTTATATAAATTGCAAGACTAGAGTACCAAAGAAAGCTGGTTGACTAAATGGGAAGAAAAGAAATCAATGTTTTACTAAGGATAGCAATGTTCAAATGGTCCAGAGCCTAAATCCTGGTGAGCAGATACTGTGATAACACTCTAGAAGTCTCCCAAGATAGTGGCATAGCACCACTTGAGGTGCTATTAGGATCCACAGCCAGAAACAAAGGAGTAATAATTTAAATAGACCTTTAATTGGAGGATTGTAGTATGGTCAAAGGGGAGAGATTAGGCCATTTACTAACAATTAGTTTTCTTAAAAAGTACTAGGGGCTTCTTAGACTGTCATTAGAATGGAGAGTACGTATTTGCATACCCATTTTAATGTTGATTACAAACACAAAAGATGATTGTCTCTTCTTGGCAGCTTTCTGCCTAACCCAGTGTGAAGGTAATCAAGTTTGAAATAGGCCAAGTGAAAACAAAACAAGAAAACAGAGGCCTGAATCTAATAAGGAGCTCTGCAGTTATCTGCAGTACTTACTTCTTTGTCTGCAGGTGGGGATGAAGCTGAAGAGATGTGGGTTTGCATCCTAGCCATACAAAATGGAAAAGTGTGTGCTAATCGTAATATATCATGAATCTGACTATTTTTGCTACAATTGGTTAGAGTAAAGTTTGTGAGATGGCAAATAATTAATGAATATAAAATAACTCATTATAAATAAAAAAAAAGTCATCATTACAATAGATTTGTGCATCTGATGTCTAACCTTAGTCGATACCATGATTGGTTTTGGAGTCAACTGAGAGTTGTTCCTCTAGGCAGCTCTGTGAGAGCATTTCCAGGAAGAATTAACTGAAAAGAGCATAGCTAGCACCTCCCCAGGGGTAGTGTGGATATCAAGAGGTCCAAGGAAAGAGGTACACTGGCTGCTTGCCTCCCTTTGGTTCTTACTGGTTAGTGTGGTTTTTGTTTGTTTGTTTGTTTGTTTGTTTGCTATAGCTGCTATTGTAATCCTTCAGTGATACCAGAACCCAGATTTTTTTGCATGTCCCTTTTTTTTAATGTCTTTCTTTTATTATTATTATTATATGAAAGTACACTGTAGCTATCTTCAGACACACCAGAAGAAGGTATCAGATCTCATTATGGATAGTTGTGAGTCACTATGTAGTTGCTGGGATTTGAACTCAGGACCTTCAGAAGAACAGTCAGTGCTCTTAACCACTAAGCCATCTCTCTAGCCCCGGATGACCAGTCTTGAAGACCAGGAGCTGTCCAAAAATTCGCCAAGCTTTGATTGCCTAACTTGGATGTTCAGCAGAGGCATTGAGGAGAGACAGCCTCAGCCTTTCTCAGCCTTTCCAGTATAAGCATGACCTTTGTTAGGATACTCTGTCTATATTATCAGCAAATTTAATATATCTCCCTTATCCATTCTATTGTCAGTGTTACTGGACAGAACCCTAATTCATAACATTTTAAAACTTGTGATAACCCCCTATATTAGATACTTTTTAGTTACTATGATAAAATACCATCATGGTAGTGATGAGGCAGGGTAGTGAGAGACCAGAAATGAGACAGATTCCTTGTTGGGTAGTCAGATAGATATGAAGGGGTGCGATAGCTAGATAAGAAAAATTGTATAATTATTTAGATGGCTGGCTTGGTCTGAGATGTTAGGGATGCTTCATTTGCATGTGGAGGGACATACTCCCTGCACACACACACACACATGCACACACACACACACATGCACACACACATAAGCATGTTGATGAAAATATGGTTTTGTTCACCTCCCTCAGACTTCACTGCATTAAATGTTTCCATTTAAAAGCTGCTTCTGTGATATACTAGCATGTTCAAATGCTAGCTGAGCTGAAAAAGAAACTTTTATGGGTCTGTAATATGGTACTTTGTCAAAATGTTTAATTTTGGTGATATTTATTTAAGTGGCATTATCAGATTCCCCATGGAAGAATGGTATTGGTAATTTAGTAATGGTAATAACATCAGAGGGAATACATTTAAGTGAGCAGCATAATGGGAAGGGCTTGGAAATGTAAAATTTAAGTTGGCATGGCGAAAGCTTCCTTTTTTCCTGGTCCTTAGAATGTGGAACCCTTTTCACACATGAAACTCAGTGTAAGAAATGATGCAGCTCAGCCTGGAGTGATCACGGTAATTTACAGCCCAGTGCAAAGCTGGAAAATCTTTGCTCACTGACTAAAGTGTGTGAATAGTCAGACTCCAGAGAAGCCCTTTCTAATTTAGAGCATCTATGTTAATGATTCTTCTGGAATCTGTTGAAAGCACTAAAAGGCTTTCAACGTGAGGACGACAAATAAAATTTGTGTTTAAATTGATATTATAAGGGATGTTGTGCTGTAAACCTTACCAGGGCAGTTAGAAGTTGATATGGAATATGACTCTAACGTCTTAAGTGACTACAGAGCCCTTTTGAAAATTTCCCGTCGTTTTTCATCCATGAACACTAGGCTCAGCAGCCTGTACACATGTGTTAAATCTGGTGCTGCCTCTGCTTTCCTGGAAAGGAAAGTGGATGCCCAATGAATCGAAGCTTTTAGAGAAACCACATCTCCGTGGTATCACAGGACAATTTCATTGTCCCTGATGAGGCAGGATGAAAGAGATCTGAGTTAGTGTAGCAGAGGACCACGTTGTCTTGCCTCAATAGGACAGTATGCATGTAATCCTATAGAGACTTGCTATCCAAGAGAAGGAGAATGCCCAGAGCAGAGGCAACCTCTCAGAGTGGAAGGGGAGAGGGGTTGAGGGAAGAACTCTGCCAGGGAGGTCTGGGAGGGGAAGCAACATTTGGGATGTATATAAATAAAATAATGACTTAATAATAGTAACAAATTTAAAAATAGAACTCTGCTTCTATTGTGAATGGATGTGCAGTTGAGAGCACGTGACTTTCTCTCGTGGTTCCAGTGACTACATTCTGAGAGGTAGCAGTCTGAGCCTGGGGTTTGGTGTAAGACTTCTGGCTTCTGGGATTTGAACCTGCAAGCTAGGCATATGCAGCTTCTGTGCCCCTGCTATTCACCTGTTGTATGAGTTTAATAGGGTTGCCATAGCAAACACAGAGTGGATTAAACAGCATACGTTATTTTCCTCAGAGATAAAGATGAGAAAACAAGGGTACTATGATATCCTCAGTTCTGGCTGCACTTGACTCCTCTCGACTAACAGCCAGCCAACTTATTAATCTCCCCTGGGTGCTTTCTCCCATTAGATACACACTCATGTTTAGATCTCTCTCTCTCTCTTATCTAAAGTGTGCCTTTTCTATAGAATATTTGAGTAGCAACTTCATTTTCAGGCTTTAAGGAAACTGAAGGTTAGAATTTAAATGTATGCATTCTGTGGGACACAAATTGACCCACGACATCCATTAAATTGAAAATAATAGACTATGTATAACAGTAATGGATAAATAAATAAAGATATTTAGTGACTTAGTAATTCAAAAGAAGTTTTCCTATGATTGGCCCTGAGGCTTTTGTTAGATGGTCTACAGTTTTGGGGGAAAGAATTATCACCCAAATAGCACACATACTCGTGCATAAAGCATACACACACACACACACACACACACATATATATATATATATATATATATATATATATATATATATATATATATATATATATATACACACACACACACACACACACATATATATATATATATATATATATATATATATATATATATATATATATATATATATACACACACACACACACACACACATATACATATATATATTACTATTATAGTACATATATAAATATATATGGTATTTTTTTCCCTTGTTCCGGTCAACCCCGCTTGCTCTGACCCCACTCGCTCTGGTTGGCCCTGCTCGTTCCAGCTGCTCGTTCCAGCCATCCCTGCTTGCTCTGGCCATCCCTGTTCGGCTCCGCTCGCTCAGGACAGCCTCCCTTGCTCCGGTTGGTCTCTCCGGTCCAAGGATTCATTTTTTATTATTCTTCATAAGTACGCTGTAGCTGACTTCAGACGCACCAGAGGAGGGCATCAGATCTTGTTACGGGTGGTTGTAAGCCACCATGTGGTTGCTGGGATTTGAACTCGTCACCTTCGGAAGAGCAGTCGGGTGCTCTAACCCACTGAGCTATCTCACCAGCCCCATGGTGTTTATTTATAATGCATATGTTATATGTATTATATATAAATTTTATTTTTATATATATAAATTATGTATATACACACACATATATGCTTTCCTATAGTATTTTCAAACATCCTTAGTGTATTTCTCCCTCTTCCCTTCTCTCTCTGTACTGTTGTTGCCTCTCCTTTCTTCTCCATGTTAAGCCTCCCACTGCATTTTCCCATTATCCTCTTCGTAACATCTGTGTCTTACTCTCCGCTTCTCTTGACCCTCAGTTATGTCTTTTTAAGATTTATGGATTTCTGTACATAGTCTAGGTTATATATTCCTATCTAAATATTCACAATTATGATAAAAACAAATACAAGAAAACATGTAGTTCTTGTTTTCTTGGGGTCTGAGTCACCTAATTCACTCTAATAATTTTTGGTTCTGTCTTTTTATCTGAAAATGGTCTGAATAGTCTATTGTACGCCTAAAACAGTATAGTCCATAGCCCCAAGTAACTACTAAAACAATAGAGTCTATTCTCATCAACTTTCATTGATTCCAAAACTTAAAAGTAAGATCCTACTGTTGAAGACAGCATACACCTTGGACACAGGACTTGGATAAACTGAGCTGGAACTCACCTGAAAGTTTTTTTTTTTTTCCCTAAGAACTAGCTCTTAGTGATTGAAAGTTCTGTGCAAGGTGTCAAGGGAGAAAAGAAATCAATAGTCCTTCCTAAGTGTAAAACCTATGAAACACAACAATGAACGTCCTGGGAAGATATCCCCAACTGTGCAATAACACATTTCATGGCGGCTCTCTTGTTTTTTTTCTAGTCATGCTCAAAAAAAAGGAATCATTGCCTTATCCTCTAAACTTATATAACGCCCCACATTTGATGAAGTCCATGAACACTAGCTAAGAATCTACTACTGCCAAAGGAGTATAAATTTTTACTCCATTTTAAATACTTATTTACTTTTAGTTTTCAAATAACTTAAAACAACTGATTTTTTTTCAATCAGCATTATACTATATGTTTTGCATTCAAGAAAACTAAATTCCAAGTCCAATGGATACAACCAAGTTTGCATAGTCTATTAATGATAAAGCCAAGCCTGTCTGATTAAAACCCAATAGTTTTGTTTCTATATACATTTTTTCCTTGCTTACTGAGCAAATGAAGAGGAAATTACAAATCATTAATTTTCCCCCCATAAAGTCAATTCAATTGTATTCCTGGAACTCTTTTCCAAATGTACTTGTTTGTATACAATTGGACATTTTGTTTTCCCAGTCTCCCTCACTAAGTGGTTTTACAAAACTTTCCACCGATTATTTCATAAACTTATACTTGCATGATTACCTATCAACTTAGTAGACTGTAAATCATAAAAGAAAAAAGGTTGTACCTCCTTAACGTCTATGTTCTGGAAGCTGACCAAAGTTTGATTATTAAACAGAATGAGCTACAATTGAAACTACACAGATATGACCACAAAGTCTCTGTCATTGCTTTGCGCTTGTTGGGTTTTAAGAAGACAGAAGGAAATTAGAGATTTGTAACAGCCTCATATTTGTTTAATATTTCGATTGATCCTAATGCAAACTGTGGTTAGCAGAAGTATTTCACGAGTAATGTAGTAAAGAAATTTAGAGAAACATCATTGACATATTCAAAAATTCTTTAGCAGAAATCTGTTTATGTTAATGTACATTGATTTGTCAAGTTTGTGTTTAAGTAAGAAATAGGTTAGTCTACAAGATCTCTGGCCGAAAATGTTATTCTTGTAACATCATTATTCCTTCATACAATATACATCCTGGCCACAGGCTCCTCTCTCTCTAGCCCTCAGAATTCACCCCCCTCACCACCCCTTTCCTCAGATACTGCTCCTCCATTTCCCTTCAGAAAACAGCAGGCTTCCCAATGATGTCAACCAAACACAGTATAACAAAATACAATAAGACTCAGAAGAAACCCTCACATAAAGGTTGTATTAAGCAACTCAGAAAGAGTACAAGGGTCACAAGAGCAGGCAAAAGAGTAAGAGACACTCCTTTTCCCATGGTTAGGAAGTTCCCAAAACACCCCAAGATAAACAAGTACAGTTTGTATGTGGGGGACTTAACACAATCACAGAAAGACTACATAATTTTTTATGTGAGCTTCAGTTTCTGTCTCCTTCTGTCCCTTCCTCCCCAACATGATCTCTCCTGTTCCCATCCCCACCCCACCATAATCCCCCTGAAAACTGGATTCTATTTCCCATTCTCAGGGGGATACATGTGTCCCTCTACCCTCTCATAGAGCTCTTCTTGTAACTTAGTCTTTCTGGATCTATGTAGCCTTAGTCAGGATACTTTTTTTAGTTCCATCTTTTGCCTGTAAATTTCATCATGTCACTTTTTTTCCTAACTGAACAATTCTCCACTGTATAACTATACCACATTTACCATATTTTCTTTATTATTTCTTATGTTGAGGGACATCTGGGTTATTTCTAGTTTCTGACTATTATTAATAAAGCTTCTCTAAACATAGTTAAACAAGTGTCCTTATGGTAGAGTGGGATATTCTTTGGGTTTATGCTCAAGAGTAGTATAGCTAGTTCTTAGGGTAGATGAATTACCAGTTTTCTGAGGAACTGCTGTATTGATTTCCATAGCAGCTGAATGAGTTTCCACTCCAACCAACAATGTAGGAGTGTTTTTTTTTTCCACATCCTTACCAGCATGAGCTATCACTTCTGTTATTTATCTTAGCATTCTGACAGGTATAAGATGGGATGTCAAAGTAGTTTTGATTTGCATTTCTCTGATGTGTAAGGTTGTTGAACATTCTTTTGAATATTTCTCAGTCATTTCAGGTCTGCGATTGAGAATGTTCTGTATGGATCTGTACATTTTTTTAATTGGATTTAGTTGGCTGATGCCTGGTTTCTTGCATTGTTTATAGACTTTGGATATTAGTCTTCTATCAAATGTGATATTGGTGAAAATCTTTCCCAGTTTTGTATGCTGCCAATTTGTCCTAATTATTAAGCCTTTTGTCTTACAGAAGCTTTTCAGTTTCAAGATGTCCCATTAATTATTACTCTGAGTGGCTGTGCTATCCGTGTTCTGTCTAGGAAGCTGTCTCCTGTGCCAATACATTCTTTAGTTTTCCTTTTATCAGGTTCAGTGTGTCTGTTTTAATGTTAAGGTCATTGATCTACTTGGACTTGAGGTTTGTGCCAGATAATAAATGTGGATCTATTTGCATTCTTCTACATGAAGAGATCCAACTAGCCCAGCATCATTTGTTGAAGATGGCTTCTTTTATCTATTCCATATTTCTGGCTTCTTGATCAAATGTCAGGTGCCTGTAGGTATATGGATTTCCAATTCAATTCCATTGAATTTTTTTTCATGTGACTACCATGTGGTTTGTATTACTACAGCTCTGTTGTACAGCTTGAAGTCAGGGTTGGTGCTACCTCCGGACGTTGTTTTATTGTTCATGATTATTTTAGCTACCCGAGTTTTTAATTTTTCCATATGAAATTGAGTATTGTTTTTTTCAAGGCATGTAAAGAATTGTTTTGGAACTTTGATGGGGATTGCACTGAATCTTTAGATTGCTTTGGTAGAAAGGCCACTTTTACTGTTAATTCTTTCAATCCATAAGCATGGGAAATCTTTCTATCTTCTGATAAATTTTTTATTTTTTTCATGAAGACTAGAAAATTTTCTCATACAAGTCTTTCACTTGATTGTTTAGAGTTACCCCAAAACATTTTTTATTGTTTGTTGCTATTGTGAAGGGTGCTGTTTCCGTGAATTCAAGAAAAACATTCTTGTCTTATATACTTCTGAGTTTACTTAACACAGGACTGAAGTCATTTCTGGAGAAAACACTTTCTGAATTTTCTACTTAGAATAATGCCTTTCAATAAGAGGCAATGAAATCACCATGGAAATTACTGTTTAGGTGGCCCACTTATTTTCATGGATGTTGCTAAACGCTGGTTATATAGTTATTGAGAGTTCTGGGGAAAACATTCATCAGTTACTCCACATAGCTCTTTGGTACCTGAAGTAGCAGAAGGTCACGAAAGTTTTACTTAGGTACTGTGAGTAGTGAGCTAGCTTCTTTATAAGTAGAGAATGAATAGCACATAGTATAATAGTGGTTGATACAAGAAGAGAGATGCCTAGTTAATATAAAACACTGTTTTCAACATATTCTGGCTTGTAAAGATACTGGTGAAAATGGATCCTAGTAGCAATATCAAAAGGAGCATCTCTTCAAGGAGATTTAAGTGTGTTACACCAGGAAGTTACTGTTCGTCCTAATCATTAGCTTTCCTTTTCTAGTATTCATTTACTCTTTTTGTTTGTTTGTTTTGTTTTGTTTTGTTTTGTTTTTCGAGACAGGGTTTCTCTGTAGCCTTGGCTGTCCTGGAACTCACTCTGTAGACCAGGCTGGCCTCGAACTCAGAAATCCGACTGCCTCTGCCTCCAGAGTGCTGGGATCAAAGGCATGTGCCACCACGCCCAGCTTATTTACTCTTTAAAAGAGGTTTTTAATCAAAGTAGATTGCCATCACCTTTCCTTTCCCTTTCTTTGCCCTACCAACTGTCCCAGCTACCTTCCCCTGAATGCTTCACATGTCCCTGCCCAACTCTTATTTTGATAGCATCTTTTACTTTATTCTTATTACATACATATACGTGTAGATATGTGTATGGACAATTATATATAAATGCAGCCTACAGTGACAGTATGATAATGGCCCTCAGTTTAATAAGATTCTAAAGCTCTTGTTTGAATGTATGAAACCATCATGTTTAAAATGTAATATCCATCCCATTTATGCAATCTCTTTTTCCTGAATGTTTGTACTTCCCAAGATGATATAATAAAAATTATAAGTTCAAATGGCCTTTTCTCCATACATTTTTTTTTTAACAGTTTTGAGAACTAAGGGAACAGAAAATGAAAATCTCTAACATTTATAAAAGATAAATGGTGGTAGATGCTTCACAACATAATCTATTACCTTATTCCCCTCTACTTCAAGTAAAGGAAATTATATCTGTCCTATAAATTACAAAGTGGAGACTTGGAAATACTAAGTAACTTATTTGAATTTATTTAGCTCCAAAGACCCACATTAGACTATTACAACTGAGACTGTCTAATTTCACAATTTTCTATTTTACAACTTTGCTTTTATTAGAACATCATTATTATTAAAATCATTTACCCACATCCCTTTTTTTCTTTTTAGCAATTTTCATAAACATAAGTTGAAAGGTTAATGCCTGAAACCCCTCAGGGTGGGCTGAGAATCTCTAGACAGAAAAGTTGACTCAGACTGACAACATCTGTAGGCAGTTAGTATCCAGGAAGCTCCTGGTAAGAGGATCAACCTGCTAGTCTTTGTTGGTATCTATCTACTTTATGACTTTAGGGGAAATGACCTGTAGATAGAGTCTTCTATCTCCAAAGTCCTCCTTGCTGACCCCTATGCTGCCATGTGTACATTCTCCACTCCCTCAGAGACTGCTGCCTTTCATTTTTCTGATTAAGGGACAATCTGGGCTTGTTGAGGTTG